>JAQQZT010000040.1:9573121-9583764 GCA_030068275.1 Clarias platycephalus
GGTTGAAAGGAATAGAGAAAGAAGTTTACAAAGAAAAGGAAAGAAAAAGAAATGTGTGTGAGTGATAGAGAGACTGGACAATAAATAGGCATTCCTGCCCTCTTGGCGGTTTGACATGATATGAAGGAAACTGAATCTTTCATTAGACTGTTTATCTCTCTGTCTCACACACACACACACACACACACACACACACACACACACACACACACACACACACACACACTTTCTTTACACTCTTTCTCTGTCTGGATCACACAGAGTAAGCAATCAGTCACTCAACTGGACAAAAACACCACACTCTATGTGAGGAAAAAGGATTTTTGTGTGCACTCACACACACAACACACCAGGTGCCACCAAACACATTTTTTTCATTTGAGAAATAAATGAGTCGCACGCATGCCCAAAACAAGGACACAATTGGTCGCGGCATGCCATCACAGCAGCAGTAATAGCTTCTGCTAGACTTCCATATAACATCTGCAAGGTCCGCCGTCTCTCTGTAGTGTGTGTGTGTGTGTGTGTTCGCCTTTTTCTGGAAACCAGGTCTAGCGGCATGGTTAAATTAGCTAGGCTCATATGAAATAAACAGCATTGACATCTTAATTGTGTGCGAGTTGCGGCGGTATAAAGCGGGCACGCTCGTCAGCGCGCGCACAATGACTGCGCCGTGTTCTCGCCTTCCTTTACACGGCTAATGGGGGGAGATTTCCACTGAATGTAAAATCAGTTAGCTCATCTCGGCTCACTTCACTGACTCAATAAATGTCTCAACTAATTACACCTCTCCATCTGGGTGAAACAGAACGGACGCAGAGAGAACTTCGCCACTCATCCGCTCTGAATCAGACGCCATTACACCCACCTTTTATTCCTCAACTGCTGAATCAATTCAATCAAACCCTGCGCCGTTTCCACATTTATGCCGCCTTCTTCTGAAAAGCAGCGTTCTGGACACATGGATAATGAGCGGTTCAGACATCTAGACCAAGCTTTCGAGAGAAACACCGTATTTGTTCTGTTTGTTTGTTTGTTTTTTTTCATACTGTATATGCTAATAAAAACGCAAAGATCTCGACCTCGTCTTTGTGTAGTTCTCTCTAATGTGCTTCACACATCCACGCTGGCCCCAAACAAACAGATGACTCATTAACAGACGAGTGGATTTTCAGGAAAATGATTAGACTAGCCTGGTGCTATTGAAGTCTTATAACCTCCACACACACATGCTCTTCACACATGCTCTCTCTCTCTCTTTCTCTGTCTCTGTGTGTGAGCAAATTTGGCCCAGAGTGTCGGGTCCATGGAGTAGAAAGCATTAGGTTGTGTTCATTAGTGGCCAGTGGCCCAGGGCGCGCGCATGCACACACAAACACACACACACTGTTGCTTGGCATCAGCTTCTGACACACAGGTCTCTGGCATAAATATTACTGTGTGTTTGTGTGAGCGTGTGTTTCTAGAGAGAATCCAATATTAAAAGAGTCTCAAAGTGGGTAAAAGAAAGTATGAAAATATATGTGTGTGTGAGAGAGAGACAGAGATAGAGAGAGAGAGTAAGCAATTACATCACTTAAGTAACAGAATAGTGAAAAAAATATCTAAGAGCACATGAGTGAGTAATCAGATTCGTGCCTCGTACACTCCCACAGCACTGCAGTGAATCAGACAGAAACAAACAGTGATGCTGGAAAACGTGGAGCCGCTGTGCTTCCATTAGCAGAGGAGCTAGGGAGGGAGAGTGGGACGAGAAGAGGAGAAGAGAGGACTTGTAAAAAGGTATGAAAGAGGTAGTGAAAGAAAAAAAAAAGAAACAAACAAACAAAAACAGAGTTAAAGTAATCAAAGAAATGAACAAAGAAAAGTAAAGAAAGAAAAAGAAAGAAAGACAGAAAGGGTGGAAAGAAGAAAGGACAGACAGACAGAAAGAAGAGAGGTAACAAAAGAACTTCTGAAAAAATCTGAAGGATGTAATGAAAGAAAGAAGAAAGAAAGAGAAAGAAAGGCAGACAGACAGAAGAGTGGTAAAGGACTTCTGAAAATCTGAAGGAGGTAGTGAAAGAAAGAAGAAAGAAGACTGAAAGAAAGACAGACAGACAGACAGACAGAGAAAGAAAGAAAGAAAGAAAGAAAGAAAGAAAGAAAGGCAGACAGACAGAGATACAGTAGAAGAGAAGAGGAGTAAAAGAACTTATAAAAATCTGAAGGAGGGAGTGCAAGAAAGAAGACGGAAAGAAAGACAGACAGACAGACAGAAAGAAGAGAAGAGGGGTAACAAAAGAACTTAAAAATCTGAAGGAAGTAGTGAAAGAAAGAAAGAAAGAAAGAAAGAAAGAAAGAAAGAGAGAAGAGATTGAGGTAAAATAAAGGGACAGACAGACAGATGAGCAGAGAAAACAGCTGATTGTATAAAGACTGTATCAGTGTTCATGTGAATATATCAGTATGATGCATTTAATGGAACTGCTCTATTCCATGTGTGTGTGTGTTTTGTGTGCGTGTGCATGTGTGTGTGTGTCAGAGGGTCACCCGGACTGAATTAGTGGTAAGATTAGTAGCAGCACTGAGTGCGGAGCAGCAGCACTACATTAACACTCCACTCATGAGTCTCTCAGAGGGCACGGGCTCTTTCTCTACACCACTTCCTCGTAACACAGGGAGTAAAGGAGCGCTCCCAAACTCCTCCCATTCCTCTCATCTCTTTTACTTCCTCCCTTTAAAGTCGATTCTTTCGTCCTTTCAGGTGGAAGTGGCTCTTGTTTATTTGTCTCTTGACACTGAATTAACAAGCGCACGGCGTCATTCATGTGAAGCATTCTTCCATTTCAGAGATCTAGTGTAAAGCTTAAGTACTACACACAGCTGTACGCCACCTCAACCCTGACAGATCTGTGTTCAAGACCCCACGTTTCAGTGTGTATTCAGTCAAATGACACTACAGACTTCCTTATCCTCGTGCCTGCACTCTCAGCGGTGTGTTTTCAAGAGCGACACACAATACTCAGCAGAAAGCCTGCGTAGAAAACATCTAGCTATGTGATCAGACTGTTGCTCATATGATGCCAGTACCAGAGTATAAACAAAATGAAGGTCTTTACTTTACTATTAAATTACATTGATGCCACTGCTCAGTTCAAGCTGCAAGACAAATCAGAAATTCATATTAATCTACTTCACCCAATAAACACAGTACTGGTCAAACGTTTGGACACACCATCTACGTAATACCATGTTGTTTCCTGATTTTTCTTTTTTTCTACAATGTGTCCGCTACCTAGCTTTGTACAGTACACCCTTCATAACGACTCTAATCCGAGGTGCTGCTAATTGATGACTTCTAAAGCTGGTTACTCTAAATGAACGTCTCCTCTGCAGCAGCAGTACGTTTTGGTCTTGTTTTCCTGGGATGGGCTTCATGAGATCCAGTTTCATCATGGTGTTTGATGGGTTTTGCAAATGCACTTGACAATATTGTTCTTGCAAGATCTATTCCAGAACTGCTGACATTCATGTCTTAAAATAACAACCGACAGTGGTGGTGGTTGTTTTTGTTGTTACTTAACTACCTAATATCATATATGTTATTTAATAGTTTTGAAACAAATCCAGTATTGTTCCAGAATGCAGAAAATAAATCCAAAACTTGTGTCCAAACTTCTGGTATTACGTAATATATTATTGTTTCTGCAGGGATAGCTCATTCAAACCATACAACTTGCAACCATGATATAAAATATGACAACTAATAAACAAATTAAAAAAATATGAGCTGCATCTTACAGTAGGAAAACAGACCTTCCAGAAGATTTAAAGACACTGCGAAAGGTTTCTAAAATTCTAAACACTGTATGACGTAGCTTAGTTTTAGTGCCCAATAATAGTCTAAAATAGTGCATGTATTAGATATAAGACACAAAGCTAGTTTGTTTCAGCACACACTGTGGTACATAGTGCTAATTAAAACCTAGTGTCCTTGCACTACACTGAAATCTAGGATTATTTCTGAGGACATGTACAAGCAACACTCAAAGCGATTATAGAGATCACGCATGCATCCACCACCACCTTTTTATAGTGCGAGTCATGGAACATGCCAATGCCATCAGGGAAGAAAGACGTATTGCCACGTAACATTGTTGAGCCTAGACTCGACCAACTTAAGCAACCCCACTGCCTCTAGAGACTTGTACAGTGGGCACTATGCATGATGGTTACGTCGATTTACATGCTTCGCTTCTTACCCTGATGCACTGATCTTTCTGCAATAGGGTCAATCTAAACTCATCAGACAACATGACCTTTTTCCATTGCTCCAAAGTGCTGCAAAATGAAGAATGTTGGTCTAATTAGCTGTACCACTGGTCCTTACACAGAAAGAAATAGACATTTCTTTAACTCTTTTTTTTTGGGGGGGGTAAGTTTAAAATGGATTTATTTTAATCACAGACAAATGTACAGATGCCAGTGAGGCACTGAAATGCTCTTCTCATCACCCCCTGCAAATTACATGTCCTGAGTCACAAACTAATTTTGTGCCACAGTGTGTGTTTAAGTTCCAGTTTGTACTGTGCTTATTGTTTACTTATTATTGTACACTTGCTTTATCCTAGTCCTGATCCCAGATTATAATCTAGTTCTATAAATTAAGATCTGCACTTGTGTTTCTTTTTCCCGACAAACGGTACCTCCTAAAGTTCTATATTTGCAGTACCGTCCCTAGATGACAAAAATGTACAACTTTTCTACCCCCCCCCCCCCCCACACCAAAAAAAACTTTCCCAAGCTGCTGATGAGGCATTGTTCCCAGCCACAGTGCTGTTTGCAGAAGATAGCAGCAGAGTCCTGATTATCTTCTCCGCATAATAGAGCACACACAAATCCTCAAGTCGTTTAATATAAAAGTGAACACCATAGTCCATAATGGACACTGTCTGCTGAAGTTTATGTTCAGAGTGACTTCCTTAGTTAGTCAATCCATAAGTCTATGCAATGATCCCAGAAGCCAAATTTATCAATTTATCAAAGACGTATGCATGCTGGGTTTTAGACTTTTGAAGTTTAAGACTATTGAACAAGTTTGTTAGGTGGAGAAAAAAACAAAACAAATCTAGAATGTTTCCATGAAGAACTTAAATTAAACTCCACTACTTTATTGCAGAAACTTTCCAATTTAGCGATGGTTGCACCAAGCAAGATTTAAAATGGCTATTAGGTACAAAATAAATGAAGACAGTCAGTGAAAAAAAATGTGTCATTCATTCATTCCCTTAGTTATAGATGTTGGTACGACACTGCCCCGGGTGCCAATTTATATACTGATGCTGTACATTCAAGCCTCATTTATCACGCTAGACACTGAATACTTGATGAGCATGTTAGACTTATGCAGAGACACTGCGACTCACACTGTAATTTGCATGATTTATTGATGTCACCTTTAAACATAACACATACTGTATAAAAACTTCACATACAAATTTCATAAAAACCCATTTTTTAATTCAACCCATAGTTGAATTCAATTCTCAGATTTTTTTCAAACTAAATTTTAATGCAGAAAAAATCATGACTGAAAAAAATCCTCTTTATGGCTCATATACAATGCAAAATAATATGCATTTTCCCAAAATAAAACCAAAATAGTCCAGGTCAGTTCACGCATCCAGAAATCGTGGAAAAGATATTTCTTTGATATAGAAAGATCAATTTAGAATGCATCAAGCAAAGAAAGGATTAAGGGGATTGCTGAAATTACTGATATTAGGTGATAAATTAACCAATGTAATTACTAAAACCTTAAATGATAACGCTGAACCATCAAATTCATGGAATGAAAGTGGTCAGAAAAAAACAAAACATGAATGACCATCACTAACGTTTTGTGAAGTAAAAAATAGTAATAATAATAATCAACAGAAGAAATCACAGCTATATTTAATACTGAAGTGACAGTAGGAGCATTACTACACACACAATGTAATGAGAAAACCACTTGTTATTGAGACTAATCAGAAATGGAGTAAGACGATGCTGATAGGCTGCGAATCTTCTCCCTATAGGCCAACCACCTACCAACATGGTATCTGAATACTTGATCATGTTGGACTTATGCAGAGGCACAAGGTCAACAGGGAATAGAGCAAAGGACTCAGCACACAGCCCTGTGGAACACCCGTTTTCAGAACGAGAGAAGAGGACATGTGCTTGCCCAACTAAACAGACTAACGCCAGTCAGTTAGAAAGTCCAGAATCCAGCTGCAAATAGAAGGGCTGACACCCAGGGCCTGAAGCATGGTGATCATCATAGTGGGTATGTCCTCACTAGAGCTAAAATCAATGAGCAGTGCTTTTATACGTGTTGTTTGGGAACAGTAGCTTGGGCCAGTGACATGTTGAAGACTTCAGTGACAACCTGTGCCAGTTGTCCCCCACATGCCCTGAGCACTCATCCTGGTATGCCTTCAGGGCCAAGCAGCTTTATGTGCATCTACTTTGCTTAGTGCTGAGTGTACATCTTTTGTGGAGAGTGAGGGGATGGCCAACAGGGGAACCGTCATCATTTTTGGCATGCTGCCTGCATCCTAGGTCGAAGCGAGTGTAGAAATGATTCAGCTCATCGGGGAGGAAAGCAGTGCTGGTTGGAAGAGTCTTTGTGGATGGTTTGCAATCAGTGATGGATCGTATGCCCTTTCACATGCATACTGAATGATGAGGTTTCCCCACAAATGGGTTTATACTTCCCTAATGGCATAGTCATATTCCAGGACTCAAATTGTAAAAGAGTAATTCTGGGAGCATAAGGAATCATTTTCACACATGAATGGACCACCATAGGGTCCTGACCTTAAAATACAAGATCTCAGACAAAAATTAAGGCAAACCTGGATGGAAATAAAAGTTGCAACAGCCTAGAACTGCAATAAAAACAGCCCACAAGTGAAACACTGGTCAGAAGATTTCCGTATGGCTTGCTTACTTTCCATATGTAGTTTCCCTTTTCCCTTACCTCATAGATAAGTACCAAAAGAGAAAAAAAAAGTAAAAAGATCCTTACAGAGACATTGAATCACTAGCAATTATGCTGTTGTTCTTACGTTGTTATTCCATGAATATATACTAGATTGGCTGTACACAGATTATTACATTAGTGCTGTTCTTCAAGCAGTGCTGCTACTGTATATTGGAGGGAGCTACCGTCACTGCAACTGAAGCCATGGCTAATGCATCAGGATAGAAATCAAGATGATTTTAATGCTATTCTAGCAACTGCTGGCATTTTAACAAATGAGGAAGACATGATATTTCACAAGTGAGTAAAACATTAGTAAATTTTGGACACTGGTGAAAAGGATTTGTCACACGTTAGTTTTTCTTTCAGATTCCCAAATAAGAATACATTTCCAGAAACACATGTAGATTCAGTTAGGACGCATGTATTAGTATGCAGTCCTTTGCAGCTTTCATTTTGTCTCTTTTATTGCTAGCTTTCAAGTCTAATACAGTTAATAATCAAGTCATTAATAATTATCAGCACAAAATTATTTGTAGCCTGAAGAAGTTAGAACCACATCATTTTTGTATTTTGTCTTTTCCAGCTACTTACAGTCCCTTTGCTTGTTGACACCACAACTACCATCATAACCCCTCGACCCATCTGCCATCCCTGGACACTTCTGGTACTTCATTTCAGTTCTGTTTTTGCAAAATTTGCAGTATTTTGATGACAGCCTCATGGAAAATAACCATTATGAAAGACATCACCGATAGTCTGTCTAGGCTATGAGTTATAAAGAGCTCATGCTGTGGAGAACAAGTGCTTTGAGAAGTAAGCAATGTGCAGAAATAGTACTAAATACCCTTTTGAGTCTACTTGTATTGTGAACACCAAAAGCAGTGAGGTCATTTATGGCTATGGGGTTTACTTTAACACTTTACCAAGAATAAGTATGGCTCATTTAAAAGGAGGTATGTACATGGGCAAGCGCCCATAATGCCCAGGGCCAGTGTCTTACTAATAGTATACTCAAACTGCCATAAAACATGATTTATATTGCATGAAGAAGTGAACTAAACCACTTTATAAAAATCATTCTTTATTGATTAGCTACCCACCATGAGCTGAAATACACACACACACACACACGCACGCACAGTGTAAATATATAGCACATTTAATACAATGTACTGCTGAATGGTAAATCTTTGTGTTGTTTTGAGACTGAGGAGAAGTCTACTTGTGTGTATGCATGTATGTGTGTGTACTCACTCTGCAACGGGTCCCTCAGTGTTGGGTGTAGCAGAGCTCGAGGAGTACCATAGAACAGAGTTAACCTGCAGAACAAGAGACAAAAACACACGTTGTAAATGTAATATATAAGCAGGCGGGACAGTAGATGACGGTATACTTGACATTATAAATAGAATTATGACAGTATGTCTGTATATTTACCTTGTATATAAGAAAGTTCAGAAATCCATGCAAATTATATATTCTTAAGTCAAGTCAAGCTGTGCATTATTTATTATGCATAGATTTTGTGAATTTAAAGCATTTTCATGAATAATGCTGATATGAATAATTTCACACATAAATCCATAAACCAGCATGAAAAATAAGCCGTCTGCCAGCAATACAAAACTGTAAAGAAGTTGCCTTGTCCAGACATGCAAATGCAAACAGAAACACACACACACTTCTCTATACTGTAGGACAGAGACATTAGGACATTAAACATTACCTGTCCTCCCCTTGCGCTTGTCCAGAGAAGAGTTGTAGGATGCCAAAACCCTGCCCCACTGCACTCTGGGAAGTTTCTGTCCCAGAAGGGAGAGAGGTCAGCTCCACTACAGCCACCACTGAGGCCAAACACAAAGATGTGTGGAAGTATAGAACCTACAGAGAACAAGAAAGAAATAGACTCATGTTGTATTTATGTTGAAAAACTTCTGTTATGTAGGAAAACAATGTTTACTTACAATTTACTTATTATAAATATGAATGCCATGGTAAAATTGGGCTTGCAATGAATTTTCAAACTAGGTTTATCTGGTTGTATAACAATGCCAATTTGGTGCACAGGTTTTTTTTAATTTTTTAATTTAATTTAGATTTTCAACAATGGGTCAAAATTCTGCATACAAAGTCAAAAATACACATACAGCAAAACTGGCTGATAGTCGCTTAGCTAAGCTTGAACTTAAGTAGAGGCTTTTGGTAGCTCTTAACAAGTTATTGCTGGAATTCTGGTTGAATATTTGACCACTTAAAGAAGGCCAGCCAGAAGGGGCAGTGTGATGCCCTTGGTAAAGTTCGGCTGGGAAACTTTGTGTCCTAAGTTTAATGTGGATTCTACTTCTGTTTTTTTTTTTTACCATCTACCTAAACATTGTTGCAGACCAAGTCATCCCTGCATGGTGGCAATATACATGTAATTGATAGACAGGTGAATCGAATAACAATAATTATCAAATTATATAACAGTAAACTGGTGACAGGATCATGAGCACACAAAGGCCAGTCTGTCCATCACAGGACAACTTGTAGACGGGGCCTAGCAGGCCAAGAGTTCAAGGTTGTTGATCTGGTCGCCAAACCTCAATCCAACCAAGCACCCACTCAAACAAGTTCAATTCATGAAGGCCCCACCCAAAGGATCTGCCACCCACAGCACACTGCAGAGTCATGGCCTGAGGGGCCAACATACACGTTTCTTATATATGCATTTAATCAAAGCCTAAAAAAAAGTGAAGAAAGTAAGAAACTGGTGAATTTTAAGGCAACTTTTGAGAAATTAGGAAAACAACATGAAATCTCACCTCTATAAACGTAGACGGAAATGTGAAAATAGGCAGAAGATACCTCTAATTAACAAGCTTATCTAAATCAGCAATGAGCTTGCTGAGGTAAACAGCGTGTCGTCAATTTCTGCAGCCATGCAGCAGCACCACAGAGATGAGAGCAGATTCGAAGCTAATTATTTAGTCCTGAAGGGAAGAGGTGAAGCGCGTCTCATTCCCCATATCTGCAGGGCAAGTGTCTCCTTGGGCATGTCGAATGAAGCACAGACCCCTATCTTCACAATGACTAAACAGAAAGCCAGAATCCTCTACATGGAACGGCACAGATGTTCAAGCCGCATGCAAGCCGCAAAATATTTTTCCTCCCTTAATGAAAATCGGAAATCACTTTGAATGCTTCAGTTATCATTCAAGATTAATATGTATTAAAATATAATCAATCAATAAATCTACGGCAGGGTGGTGTGATGTTGCACGAGGAGAAACAGAGTGAACCATTACCACTACAAAGGTGATTTTATTCCCTAGTTATTTCTAGTTATTTATTTCCAAGTCCCTGTGAAAGTTGTTGAACGCATCGATGCAACCCTATGATTTGTCCGACATTTACAGCTACTGACTGAACAGAAAACTGATCACGCAGGTTACGCGGACAAACACAGAATCATTTTGCGAGAATCACAAATCGGGTATCTATTCAGGGGCGTAGCAAGCTTTTCAAAAGTGTGGGGGATGAATTTGGTTTGTTTGTTAACAATAAAAATTATGAATACAATGAGAGAAGGGTACAAAAGGTATTAACATACAAGATATAAAAAGCTTTCAATTTAAATGAGTGATAG
>JAQQZT010000040.1:9603965-9615992 GCA_030068275.1 Clarias platycephalus
CACACACACACACACACACACACACACACACACACACACACACACACACACACACACACACACATATATATATACATAGTTTATCATTAAAGTGCAGCCTCTTCATTCAGTCAAGACAAAAGTAAGGACACCCCATACATGGCGAGAGATGGATTTAGAACACGCCATGCCTAGAGGGCGCTCTTTCACCACTTAGTCGTCATTTAGTGGAGATTTAGGGGCGTGGCTAAATGTAAATCAGCTGTGCAGTGAAGTTGTGAGTGCTGATTTGCATGCAGAGCTGACTACACAAACTCCAGCTGAGTGATGATGATGATGATGTCATATAAGAGGTTACAGCAGCGACCAATCAGCAGCTTCGCTTCAATTCACTTTACAATCTCTTCTTACACGATACATTATATGTATATGTATGAAAATTAGAATAAAGCCTGAACCGTCTCTCTCTCTCACACACACACACACACACACACACACACACACACACACACACAGACTAACAGGACGAGACAAAGCTTTCAGGCGGAGACTAACCCTGTAACACGGCGCTGTAGTGTGAGGAGTGTAGTGTAGTGCACAGTGTGTTTGTACTGTTCACTGATTATAATCTCATATTTATTACAGACTCATCACCTGTGATCACACACACACACACACCTGTCATCATACACACACCTGAATCACACGGGACTTAATAAACTCATCGCCATGGTTACAGCAGTACTGCCTCGTTATTCTCACACACGCGCACACACACACTCCTGTCTGCCTGTTACACTCTGTCTGATCACTCCGTGTTTACACTAAAATTATTGATAATTCTTTTATTGGTATATTTATAAACACACACTGTTTCTGTTCCACCTGGATTATATTTCCTTCCTCATTTACTTTGTCTAAATGAAAACAATGTTAAAAATAGTGTTCATCCTTTAGGACACGCCCACTATTCCCACTGTAATGATGGAGGTTATAATGCATTATAACAACACACACACACATTAGGGCTGACCTGCTTCTGTGTAACTGGGTTACAGTGGACATCTGAGAGAATATTATAGGATGGATATCTAGCCCCTCCTACTACACACACACTGATCTGTGTGTGTGTGTGTGTGTGTGTGTGTGTGTGTGGTGTAAGTAGGTCACATCATTGTGGTTTACATGCTCACTCTGCCTCCTTGTAGAGCATGATACAAGTATTATGGGGTGGTGTGTGTGTGTGTGTGTGTGTGTTCGGGGAGGTAGACTCCACCTCCACAACTCCGACCCTGATTGGTGACCAACACTAAATCTCCATGGTGATGTGTGTGTGTGTGTCCCAGACCCTGATCATCTGTAATCCATCATTAACCCCTGATTCATCTCCTCACTCTGTACCGAAATCGTTTCCATGGTAACGGCGCACGCACCACACAGACCTGGTGATGAGGCGCTGTCCATGTGGTGATGAGGCGTTCCCTCTCAGGAGATCTGCGTTTGGGTGAAGGAGTCTCCAGTGTCAGTGCTGAATAAAGTTTTTTAAAGGACTTTAAAAAATATATATAAAATTCAAAAATTTTAAACTTTCTCACCTGCGCAGTCACACGACATATAAATCCTACGACTCAGGGGCGGCGGGGCTCGTGTGATGAGGCTCTGAGGTCGAGTCCCAGGTTAAAGAAAGAGTGTGTGTGTGTGTGTGTGTGTGTTATGACCTGTGCTGCTGCTGTAGATGTCCTACAGGCTGGAAGCTGCTGATCGGTTCCTCTGTCCTCAGCACCTTCTCCAGGACTCTGTGTTCCTCGGCTCTGCAGCTCCTGGTCCAGGATGTAAAGTTCTCAGGCTGTGATGAGGATGATGAAGGTGGAGAAGCAGAAGGGATGGTGTTGCATCGTGGGTAGTATCAGTGACCCGGATGTTCACCATCAGTGTGTAACCGGGCCTGAGGGTCATCTCACAACACGTATCGAGATGATCTGACCAGAAACGGTCACTTAAGTCTGTGGCCAACTGTGGCCTCACACACACACACACACACACACACACACACACTAACCCATTAAACCACTTCCTGTTTAAGAATTTAAAGAGCTCATTTGGAAAAGGATCAGGTGTATAATAATAATAATAATAATATGATATTAATAGTAGATGTAGTAGGGTCATTATGTGTGTGTGTGTGTGTGTGGGGCTATAAACTCAGATTACAGGTCATTCATCTCCAGATTAAAATCCTTCTCAGGTGGACACTTGGCCCTGCTCAGATTATTATGGTCTGGTTGCTAGGTGCCAGAGTTTCCCTAGAGACCACGTGACTGACTGTAATGCCCCCCCACCAACACACACACACGTCCAACCTTCCCTTGTTTTTTAGGAGCTGTGTATATTATGGGATGGCACTGGACTATTATGGGATGTCAGAGCAGAGCGAGGGAGGGAGGGGTGCCGTCTCTATGGTAACGTGGTTGCTATGGGGGTAGGGACAGTGTGTGTGTGTGTGTGTGTTAGGCAGGGTGACTATTATGGTCTGTAGGTTGCGAGGTGGCTGTGCTGAGTTCAGTGTGTGTTCAGGATTATTATGGGATGCCCCCCCCCCCCACCGGGCTCTTTGTGTAAGTGTGTGTGTGTGAGAGAGAGAGTGAGAGAGTAGGGCTGCACACTGGACGTCGCGGCTCCATCATACACACACAAACACACTCCAGCAGTTTATCCGCGGTTTGTCTCTCCGGAAGTTTAACATTAGTTTAATCAGCGTTTAATTACAGCGGGGTAGAGGCAGCGCGCGCGTGTGTGTGTGTGTGAGCGCGCGCTCGCGTTCTCGGTGCCTCCGACTGACCTGTGAGTAAAACCTGACTATAACCTGCTTCATGTGTGTGTGTGTGTGTGCGCGCGCGCGCGCGCCTGAGCTTTTCAGCGCAGTGTGTGTCTGTACAGCCTGTCACTTAGCTTAGCCTAGCTGCTGTCCCAGTGTAAGTTACTCTCGCGCTTACTTTCCTCATGAGCGCATGTTATTTAATAAAACTCGTGTTCTGCGTCATAAACCAGCGCCATTATTTGTGTTTATTTCCGACGTCCTGCTAGCCAAACTTCACCTCAGGTGTTTTTATTTTGTTTTCCCTATCCGTTTTCAAAAAGCCACGCCCCCTTTCTTTCAGAACAGGTTCTCCTAGGCTTCTGCGCTTCTATTGGTCAGCGTTGTTTTTCCCCCGCGCGAGCGTGAGGTCTTAGCCAATCACGGCGCTAGAGGCGGGACACGAGTTGACCAATCACAGGACAAATAGGGCGGGGCGACTCAAAATACGGGTGCACGACGTGACAGAAGTGAGGGAAGTTAAAAAAAAATAAATAAAAAACAGCGAGCCCTATGTTACTGCGTGTCAACAACTATAACTGAAGAAAATTAATTAAGGATTTAAGGATTATTAAGTAATTTAATTAAGGATTATTGATAATGAAAATAAACTGTTATTAAATGTGTTAGCAGATGTGTTTGAACTTCCAGCATGTCAGGAAGTGAAGAGGAGTTTGGAGGCAGGAGCCTGTTAGAGGGTGAGGAGACACACACACTGAGACACTACACACCATGACTCGTACAGCTCAGCTCTCACACCACAGCAGAGTGTGTGTCATATACTGAAGTACATGAGTGTGTTGTGATATGGTTCCTAGATGACGGAGCAAAGGAACACACACCTGAGACTCCAAAATCCAAGAAGAAGAAGAAAGCAAAGAAGAGTAAAGAGAGTAGGAGCAGTAAACGACAGAAAGTACTCAGAGAGGTCTGTCTCTCACCACACACTCACACAGTTTGAGTTTTTCAGCTGATTATTAGGATGACTGAATGTAGGGTGTGTGTGTGTGTGTTGTCCCTCTCCTGTTCTATAGGAGGCGATGGTGAGCTCTCCTGAAGCTCTGGAGGCCCTGCGGCTGGTGGAGGAGGATAATGAGGAGGAGGAGGAGGAGGAAGAGCGGACCGTGCGATCGGACAGCGAGGGGAGCGACTACGCCCCCAGCAAGAAGAAGAAGAAGAAGTCCAGCTCCGCCTCCAAGGACAGGAAGCGAGCGGATAAGAGCGGTGAGGGGAAGAACAAGCGCAAGGCTCCGGACCCCGAGGAGGAAGACGAGGACGACGAAGACGATGACGCTGGACAGGTGAGACGTGTATTCAACACTGTTACCATGACAACAGCCAGGAAAAGAGCAAGGGATGAGATAAAGGGTGAAGTCCTGGAACGTAGAGAGTAAAGTGTAGAAGAGTGTTAGCAGGAGGGATGGCGTGATGAGGACGGAGAGTTACACGCTGAACCCTGTCACGTGTCCGTCCTCATCGGCGCTCCTCTGTCCTCTCGTCCCCTGCGCAGGGCCCGAAGTCGTCGGCGGCGCTCCTGGCCGAGTGGGGGATGAAGGACATCGACCACACCTTCACCCAGGACGACTATCACACGCTCACCAACTACAAGGCCTTCAGTCAGACGATCAGGTACGACACAGAGCCACGCCCCCTCGGCCCCCTGGGGGTGTGACCGATGCTCACTCTCTCTCTCTCTCTCTCTCTCTCACTACACCCCCCCGACCCCCCCCCAGGCCCCTGATCGCGGCGAGGAATCCTAAAATCGCCGTGTCGAAGATGATGATGGTTCTGGGAGCCAAGTGGCGCGAGTTCAGCACCAACAACCCCATCAGGAGCTCCGCCACCTCAGGACCCGCCCCTCTCACCGCCGACACCGTGACCACGCCCAGAGGGGCGGAGGCAACAGGGCCTGCGTTGGTTTCCATAGCAACGACAACCACAGCATCCTCTTTATCAGCAACAACAACACCACAACCAGCAGCACCTGCACCACCGCTGCGCAAAGCCAAGACCAAAGAGGGCAAAGGTGTGTGTAGGTGTGTGTGTGTGTGTAGGTGTGTGTGTGTGTGTAGGTGTGTGTGTGTGTGTAGGTGTGTGTGTGTGTGTATGTGTGTGTGTGTGTGTAGGTGTGTGTGTGTGTGTAGGTGTGTGTGTGTAGCTATTGGCTGGCACCCCATTCAGGGTGTACCCTGCTTTGTCCCCTAGAATACGCTCCAGCCTATCCCAGACCCCACCCTCACTTCATCCCCCAGAATAATCAGTGCAGATAATGAATGAATGAAAGTTTCTTGACACAATTTAACATTAAGAATGCCCTCAAGACTCCATTCAAAGAAAAATAATAATAAATTTAAGTAACTCTAGACTTTAAATAAGTCTAGAAATGAATCTAAATTGAGTTTAGTATAAGCAATGAAATTACATTTTGATGAAAAACTTAATATTTTTCATGCAAATTTGTCTACTCTTTTATGCAAACACCCACACATTCATTTTTCATTTATTTTCAGGGTAGAGGCGAAAGTGCAGAAATTTACTGGTTGTAGTAATCAATGGTAATCGGTGGATAGAGATTATCCTGAGAAAAGATGTGGCTAAATTCTAGAGCCTAGAGAACCACTTCAGGGAGTGCACCAACTCTATCAGAGGAGTAAAACATTGAACTACAAACAAAGTTGTGCTGTGATACCACAGTGCCCTCTGTTGGACAGAAAGTTGTGAAGCACGGGTGCAAAAAGAGGCACCTTTTCCAAGCGCTTGTTAGGAAAACCAGTGATTCATGAGGGTTTAAAAGGCGGAAACAACACGCATGCAGCCGGCGTGTCACATCCTGGAAACATGAGCGGTCTGTGCAGAACCAACACCCTCTCGTGAGACAGGGCTTTAGACGATAATCGTCAGGGGGCGTAGATACATTGGACTGCACAGAGAGCGTTCAGGATTAAGTGTCAGATTCACAGCACACGGCTTACATTACATTACAGATGAGTTGGAATTTAGCATTACGGGGAATTAAAAAAAAAAAAAACTTGCAAATAAGCATTGCTTGCAAATCCATGATAATTTTGACCAAGGAATTCAATTAGAACAAGCATGAGGTGTATGAATTGAATATTTTCAATCTACACTTAGTTCTGAGAAACCTCTGTTGTGGCAAAATAAGCTTGTATCACCGTGAGGTTTGGTAATTAACTTTCAACCACCAACTCTAATGCGTCTCACAAACATTTGTTTTGTCATAGGCTTCCTTGCTTAGAGGCAGGCCAGAGGGAAAGCACTGCTTTAATACTATCTCTTTTTCTCGCCTAA
Organism: Clarias platycephalus; assembly: GCA_030068275.1. Lineage (NCBI taxonomy): Eukaryota > Metazoa > Chordata > Actinopteri > Siluriformes > Clariidae > Clarias > Clarias platycephalus. The sequence goes on from JAQQZT010000040.1 coordinate 9,610,108, forward strand.
TCACTCTTTCTGTTGGGAGTCTTTCTGCGAGGCGTATATTAAAACACATCCATCATGGCTGACAGCTCTTCTGCAATCTCACGCAGTCATCCCCCCGCTGCCTCTGTTGCTCGTAGCAGAACCGCTGCTGTGTTCTGATTTCGGCTCAGAGCCTACGAGCACAGAGCTGGAGATATGCAGCAAATGAATAGGCGCATGTAGTTCTGGTTAGACATGATTTCACCCGCAGACCATGATGTGGACAATAAACCTCACACGCGTTCTGGGGCTTTTATGCTTAATGTCAGGAACGAAAAAGACTCTTAGTTACTACAATCCCTTTGAGGCACTTAACTGAGACACATTAACATGAAAAAAAACATTAACAAAGTTGATAATTAAGCCAGATCACACGAGATGTGTGTGGAGTGCTGTTGTGTTGGTTATCAGGACGGCTGTGATGCGTTCATCGCGCATCACAGCTGTGCTGATATCCAGAAAAACTGCACAACCTCGAGTGTATTATTATCAATTACCATTTATTATCAACAGATTATGATATGTTTGGTTACGTAACCAACAATTATTTTGCTCCAAATGGCAGTTAGCGTAATTAACAGGGGTAAAAGTAGTTTACATTTTTATCAGTTCAGCCAAAAGGTAAAGAAAATAAACCATGGAGGTGTTGGACAGTCCTGCAAATCTCATACGTTTGTCTCTACTTTGCCACCATATATCATTCCTCTTTAGAATGTAAGCTAGATGTGCCTGATTATACTGATTCCTAAAATATTTAATAGCTCTGAATCTCTTCTCTCTGGTTGAAGCTGTGGCGTTCACCTGTCAAATGGCTTTAGGTAAAAACGGTTAAACCAACATTAAGACCAGAGAGCAGAATAAAGGGAAAGGTAAGCCATTTTTATGCTGCAAAAAAAGAAAAACCAGACAGAGCCATTGCACTGGACATAGTAGTAATTACATCAATTCGAAATGTCCTGGAAAAAAAAAGAAACCACTGCTATACTAACAACCAGACAGGTCAGCCAAGGAAAACAACAGGGGGCAGGCGGGGGGGAGCAGTGACAACACCACGACAGGACAGGACAGGGGTGAAGGAATCACAATCCACAGTGCAAAGAAGAGTTCAAAGGCAGAAATGTGGAGTCCATAATACAAGATGCAAACCACTCATCAGCTGGAGGAATCTAAAGGTCAGATTGGACCTCGGACATGAACCACAAAGGAAATAATGGGACTGAATAACTTCGAGTCATGGATTGAACAGTGAGTGGGATTGATCCATTTCTCTTAAAGTTAACAAGCCAAAAAATGCAGCTTCTCATTTTGCTAAAAAAAATAAATAAATAAAAATAAAAACCACAGAAAGTCCCCAAGTGAGAATGTTACAGCTGTACCTCTCCTACAAAGTAATGACAGCGGAGACCTTTTACAAAATCGTTTCACCATTTCAATGATTTTGCATGTTTTTAGATCCATTTAAGTGGTGCGACCACCATGCAAGTCCACATGTAAGCTGTTACCACACAAATGATAATTGCCAATTCCATGCAAAGGTCAACCTTACCATCGGGGGAAAATAGGGATAATTCCTATGGTTCATCCCAAACCATACTGATATACTAAAAATACTACATCTGCATATATATAATAAAAAATAATAATAAAAAGTACTTTATTACAAAGGTTTGTCTGTTCTGTTTAATGTCACTTCCATAACGCTAACACAAAGCTATGAATATTCAGGATGTATTCGATTAGATGAATTTTGAGGATTGGTTTGTTTTTAGCTGCAGAGATTACATTAAAGGGTACGTAAATTAAATCACTCATCCTAGGATTGTCCATGCTCTGAGGCTTTGTGTTTACCAAAATGCAATTATTAATTATCGGTAAAGAAAAAAACTGCTTTGTACATTCCGTTAGTAATGATCAATTGGGAAATATACTTTACTTTTTCCAAACAGGTCTTACTGCTTTTTAATGCATCATTCAATGATCGATATATCATGTTTGACATAAAAATAATTACTGTATGTCCAGGATGGGCACATTTGTGTTTAAACACACTTTATTACTTTATATTTTTTTTACCACCAGAAAATGGGTTCAGGATAGTACTAGTAAGAAATAGTGATAAAAACACCTAAGAAATAATCGCCTTTTTATTTTATTGGGAAAAAAAACAAACAAACAAACATAAATCTACGTGGAAAAGGCCGTGTGTTCCATCAAATACCTAAAGCAGGGGTGTTGAACCTTATCCAGAAAGGGCTGGTGTGGGTGCAGGATTTCATTCCAACCAAGCAGAATCAGGTGGAACCCCTGATTCCACCTGTTTAATTAGTCCTTCTTGGCTTTCGGTAGACTATCAGGTGTGGCATTTGCTTGGTTGGAATGAAAGCCAGTACACACAGCGGCCCTTCCTGGATAAGGTTTGACAGCTGTGACCTAAAGCTTTGTAATCCGCTATACAGTGGTAGCGATGGGGAAAAATCGATTAAGTTCCGTTTTGCAATCCTTTATGCATATATATGTACAGTATACCTAGGTAAAAGCTTCCATTTGTATATACACACACATTTCCTTAATTTCTTGATTCCTGTCTGACATGAGCAAATAGTTTTCCGAGTTGGTTTTGTTGTAACAAAATTTGATATACTGTACATACTACTGTATATTGCCAAAATGTTGGGGATGCACCTTTTCAACATGACTGCATACCAGTGTACAAAGCAAGGTCCATAAAGACATAGATGAACGAATTTGATGTGGAAGGACTTGACTGGCCTGCACCGAGTCCTTATAGAATAACTTTGGGATGAATAAGAGCGGAGACTGCGAGCCAGGCCTTCACATGTGTCTGACCTCACAAATGCGCTGAAGAGTTAAAATTGTTATAACTGTAAAGAGTGGGACAACTTCATATTAAACCCTACGGATTATGGGTTCATATGCATGTGAAAGCAGGCGTGCAAATACTTTTGGCCATATAGTGTGTATACACATAAATTTAAGCGGTTACCTACAGTAGGTATCTTGTTAATATCGTGTCATTGGTCCCTGGTGATTCCCATCCCTACACAGTAAAACATTATTTTTTATTTATTCATCTAAATAATGGGCTACAACCTGACACGCTGTAGATATCAACGATCTCATACCTCATTAAAATGCACTTTGCTGGGTTGTTCCTGATTTCGCTTAGTGGCTTGATGTGGTTCACTTTTCCATGTCCTTCCAAAAAAGCGATGGAGACTTTTGTCAAACAGGCTGACGCGCAGCTCGTACCCGAGTGATCTCGCCTCCTCAGCCTGTGTACAAATCAAACACACAAGCAATTATTATTAGTGTTTTTTTTCCGGGATGCAACATTGATAATGCGTGAGTGAGGTGCTATAGCATCTTACTACAGACTCATTCCATATGAAATCAACCCAAGGTCTCATGGTGACTAAACTTTCATTTGCAAAACCCCTCTAGCTTCCTTCTCTAAGATTTGACCCTTCAAGTTTAGGTGGATGTACCCATCGTAAAGGGATCACAATATAGTGATTTAGTTATTGAGTTTATTTTTTAATAAATATCTTTGCTTTACTGTCTCAAAACCTTGGTGTATTTTTGCCATTCAAAAAGTGTACACTATTCACCATGTACACTACCTCTTTATAGCACACATTTCTGTCTTACCCTGTATATACAATGACAGCATGTCTACATACATCCTTAATCTTCTATATATTCTAAAAGAATTGCATCTGGCACATTCATCTATTACTTCAAAAGGGCCATTTTTTTCCTGTTTGTATGCATTTATTTCAATAATCTGTGTAAATGCCACTGCAAGGAACTCAAGGTATAAATGACACATAATGATTCTCCTAGGCAACCTCGGGCAATAACCTGAAAAAAAATTCTCACAATTCCACGTCTATGCAGTTACCACGAAGCTGCAAAAACATTTAGCAGGTAATTGAACCCATCTCCACCATTTTCCTGCCCAAGTCATTTTATTTCTTTTACATCTAGGCCTGAAGGCTGTATTAAAACATAATCAGCTTCTACAGAATATTTCATGAAGATATCTGACTCAGCCATTGCATCATAAGTCTACTGCATCAACTAATTTAGGCGGTATAGTAAACAGAGGAAAGCTAGGCACACTCATTCAAACATCAGGATGGCCTCTAGTAATTACAGTTGAAGCTTTGAAAAAGTATACGTGGCAAGTACTGTACATTCATTACATTACAATTTGGGCGATCAATATTAATGTGTTACCCCATGCGATTAATCTAGAAATTTTAACACATTACTATTTTTAATGCAAATTAACCATATGACCAAAATTTGACCCTAATGGCCTCCTATAATCACAGCTGTGTGAGATAATGGCACGTTTAATGCGGATAATAAGATGACTAAGGAAACTTCATCAGGTGTGCCGAATGGCAAGTTTCATTATAAAAAGTTTCTAGACGAATAAAACCAAGATTGTGTGCTTGACACAACATTCCTTTCAAGAGGAACTATTGTCACAAGAATACACTAAATAGAAGTTGCGCAAGTGGTGGGTCAGGTGGCCAAGGATCCAGGTTGGTTGTTGATTTTAAGATTTGAGGATCCGGGTTTGAACTCGTCGTCAGTTGGTTTCTACACCCCCGCTGCATGCGGTGCTGGTCATATTTAAGAGACTTTAATTCAACATTTGTTAAATGTACTTACACAGACTACTGGATCAAATGTATGCAAATATTAAAGGAACCTTCACATAGCCTAATAGATGACTGTGACGGATGCTTAGTTATCCCTTAGGAAAAAGCAAGTACACTGCCTGGCTGATGAAAAAGTCTCTGTTTTAGCAAGATCAAATTATGCATCAAGACCCCTCCAACAAATTCTTAAAGGTTGGAAGGTGAGTGGTGAGCTGTCAACTACGTAGAAGGAATCATAAAAAATAATGAATGGAGATCACTTAAATACTTGATGAAGTTGCATCATGAAATAAATTAACAGTAAAAATGATTAACAGCAGCCAGCCATGATTAATAGTGAAAGTAAGAGCATTTCCACACATACGATATGATGAGAACTCACAGGGTTGCGATTAAATCACTGTGTGGACATAAGAAAACCACGTTAGTGAGACTCATTAGAAAAAAGGTCAGACTTTGTTGCAAAGGAAAAATGTGATCTGATGAGTCCAGATTGACCCTATTTAAGAGTGATTGATGTGTCAGGGTAGAGCAGGAAGCGCATGAAGCGATGCACCCATCATGCATAGTGCCCACTGTACAAGGCTCTGGAGGCAGTGTTATTATCTGGGGTTGCTTCAGTTGGTCAGCAGTGTTACTGTATGTGGCAATGAATTTAAGTCAACAGACGACCTGAATGTACTAAATCACCAGGATTCCCATCAATGGAGTTTATCTTCCCTGAGGAAACAACCATGTTAAAAACACAAAAAAAAAAAAAAAAAAAAAAACTGATTCTAGGGGCATGAGGAATCATTATTACAAATGGATCAGCCACCATAATGCATGCTGCAATCAAATCTAAAGGCTGTTGAATGAAACCTTAGTGTACAACTGTTGAAAACGTCATCGTGTATACAGGTTTGAGGGAAAACCATCTGATTTAAACGGACAGTGAATGGATGGAACAAATGAAAATTTAGGACAATAAATGTAATATCTGGATACTTATGCAAAAATAATCTTATTGCCAACATTAATTGGACACATAGTGCATTTACTTGGTGGAAAATATTCATTCATACATACATACACTACCGTTCAACAGTTTGAGGTCACTTTCTAACTCCATGATGGTTCCTGATTGTTATTTCTTTCTACATTGTAAAGGAATGCTGAAGGCGTCCAAAAAAT
>JAQQZT010000040.1:9639542-9654109 GCA_030068275.1 Clarias platycephalus
TGTGTGTGTGTGTGTGTGTGTGTGTGTGTGTGTGTGTGTGTGTGTGTGTGTGTGTGTGTGTGTGTGTGTGTGAGCAAAGCAGAGAGTCGCACACAGAAGGCTGTGTTTGGTCTTGTCACCGTCTCTGGAGACCTGTTTGTGCTCAGAAGGTCGCTGACAGATACACTGTGCTTGATTAAAGAGCTGTGTACCTTGTGCATGAGTTCTGGTCTGCGTGTTGGTTTGTGTGTATGTGTCTATCCATGAATTATTCTCTCCCCTAATCCTACATTATCGTTCAAGTCTACATAAACTTAGAACTTATGATTTTGCATCACTAATGTACAAAATTCTTTGAATTACAGCTTCGTGTACACGTTACTGCGTGTGTATGTGTGTGTGTGTGTGTGTGTGTGTGTGTGTGTGTGTGTGTGTGAAGCTGATCTTTGTCTCCACAACACCTGTTGGTCTCTGAAAGCCGAAGTAATAGCAGCTTTAACAACATTATGTTTACTACCTGTTGCATGTCCAACACTTGGCATTTCCTTCCTCTCTCTCTCTCTCTCTCTCTCTTTCTGTGTCTCTCTCTCTCTTTACGTACGTGCTGTCCTTAAAGTCATTTTTCAGGAGAAGTCACTGAGAGGCCAAGTGAAACTCCAATGAATTATTAGCAAAAATGCCAGAAAGGGGCACAAAAGGAAAACGAGAGATAAGGTGCAGTAAAATGCAGAAAGAGAAAAACAGAGATTGAAAAAGAGAGCGAGACAGCAGCTGTTTAAATAGGTGTGTTTGACCTCGACCTGCCGAAATGATTTGAGCTGATTTATCATGGAACTAAAAAAAGAAGAAGAAAAAAAACTGCTTGTGAAGGAAACATTTACACAGTTTTACTATTTCTACTATTTACACACATAAAAAAAATAATAATAAATTTATCAGACACTGACTACAAAGGACGTCTAGTGCGCAGTATTTATCCTCCTTCCTGTTGTGGCTTCTGCACGCCGACCTTATCTGAGAGATGAAGGAAAAGTGTTTTAAACGTGTGAATCTTTTACCTTCTGCTTACCTACAGGCAAATCACCTGCACTTGTCTTGTGGTCCAATCTCATGCGAAATTCCAGGCTGTATTCCCACCACTCGTCCGGTGTTCCTGGAAACACGATCCGTATCCATTGCACACACACACACACACACACACACACACACACACACACACACACACACACATTTCCCAGTATGGTCTCTTTGGTGCTCATATGTTTAATGGTCAATCTACAGGGTGGGTGAAAATTAACTGTGCAATATTTAATGGCTATAGAACTGGTAGTATCACTGGAGCACCACCTCATGGTGCACCACCACATTTTGCTCTAATCATGCAGGAGGTGTGTGGTTAGACCAGAATCTTCCAGGATGTTGGCTGAGATGACGCGCATATGATGAATGGCATCCAAGATGTCCTCGATGTGATTTTTTGCCATGGACGTGGTGTACAGGACAAGGCTTCACACACTGGAGGACTTGGAGGCATGGATTCAGGAGGTTCTCAGCAATATCAAAAAAGACCTCTTTGCTCTGGCCATTTGAGGAAACTGGTAGACACCACCAGTGTAACTATTTTAAATGATAACTACTTTTTACACACCCTGTGCATTACTGTGTTCAATTGTGGTTATAGGTTGGGTGTAGTGGTTGAAACAAGTTTATATGGATACAATAGTATAGACAGTGGAAATGAGTTTCCTCAGCTGGGTTGCTCGACATACTCAGGGTTGCTGGACACCAATTACTCTGGAATAGAATAAGGAGCTGGAATCAAATATGGAAACACTTGAGAATGGAATTAGATCGCTGTTTAGACAGGACATCATCAGGGCAGTCGGCCTCCTCTGAAATCTGGGTGTGCGTGTGCAGTCTGATCATCTGTCCTACACAGCCATAACTGATGAAGTAGGAAGACATGCAAGAGTGTCACTCAACATTTTACCTGAAAAATCAATAATATTAGGCATAGCACTAAAGTTAGTGTTCTTGTTCTCTTCTTCTCTTGTGTTAATGACGGCTCACAAACCAAGTAGGTGTATCAGAGGGTGTAAATACGCAAGTGTGCCAGAGCACGGTGCACAAAAAACAATGTCAATGCTGGCCAGCAGTGAGGGTGGGGAGGGGGGCTGAGCATGGTATCCGAACATTGATATCTGAAACATGTAATATGCTTACATGTTACACCTAGGCGTGTGCCAATTTGGTCTATTTGGTGATTCAGATGGGTTCCCAACAGAGCTGCATCAGGTAAATGCCACTGGATAAACGAGGCTGGAGCAGGCACAGGATACACTGGAAAGATTATTTCCCACAGTTGGCTTGGAAGACATAGAAATCTGGGCTGACCTTCTCCGCTTGTTGCCATAATTAAGTTTGTTTTGAGTCATGATAGCATGCTGGTATTACCAAGGAACCGAACCAAAGTGACAGGATAGTATAAAGACTATGATACAGTAAGTATCTTCATATGGGCCACTGGTTACTCTTCAGGCAAGCATCAATAGTGCGAACTACTGTATTGTGTAATATGTTCTCTTTTAGGTGTTAATGACCAGACAAACTGAACATCAGAGGTTTACTGGTTGAGATATGAGCCAGTGACTGACCACATGTGGAGTTGTGTTTATTCCTACAAGTATTGTCTGATCTCTTCTGGATCAAAGATCAGGATGTGGACATGTAAAGACAAGCACCACCAAGTGATTGATGAACCAAGCTTGACACTGATGCTTTGTTGGATCATAAGACTTGCTGTGTGTTTCAATAAGGTCTACTTTGAAAAGCGAGTGTCCTTTGAAGTTGCATTGATGTCAGGATCAGTGTAGAAACTAGAGAAGTGAAGTAACGATTGATTGCAAGACCTACAAGTATGTTAAACTAATTACACTACTGACCACAAAAATTTTAAAAGGTGCATTTACAGTATTCGCCGGTCAAGCTGTTGTATTCATAAAGATATATTGTGACAAAGGGAAAATGGATAATCGAAAAGGATTGCATTGGTTTTTTTCTTTTTTTTTAGAACTGGCCTTCTTTTAAACAAATTTTCCAAAAAGTAATTGTCAGCTTGGGCAAGCCGTTCAGCTGGAACTGGAACGGCTGCTCCAGATGTGTTTGATTCTAGATGATCATCCAGGTAATGTGAATTATATACTTGCAGTATAATGAAACAGAAATATGTACAGTCAAGGCTTAGCTTAAACCGTGTGCTCTAAACAGCTTTAGTGTGAAGGGTGTACTTTAGGAAACCAAACTGCTGCCGAGTCATTTTTTTTAGTGCGTGTGATAGATGAGTGGTTCTATGCAATAACTACATATTACATTCGTAAATGTCGTATCCAATTAGCAAATGTACAGTCAAAGTACAGAATGTAAAACTCGTAGTTAATGTGGTTTGCTTGGCTCATTAATGTTTAGAGAGGAATTACAGTATGATCCATGGTTATTCTCCTAGGATCTAAGGCTTGATCAGTGTGATGAAAGTAGAAAACTCTAAGAGTTTATAGAGAAACAAGTAAAAAACTTCTTAGCAAAGAGACGGCAAAACCAGCAGACACTGAAATACCGCATTATGCAGAAAGCTGATTATAGTTCATTACGTGATTAAAGTCCTCTCACGTTCTCCTTCTTTTCTTTCTGTCATCAGATCAGCCGATGTAAGCCCCACCTCTTAGGTGCTAAGCTGTTTTATACCTCCTTTTAAATTTAACGCCCCATCCACCCCAGCCTCTTTTCTGACTTTACTTGAAACGTATTCACCTCGATCTTGGCCGATCATCTCATATATTTTTTAATTAGATCGATTTCTTGCATTAGGCTTTCATTGGTCGATTCACACCGGTGGATATCTGCCAAGCTTTTCTCATCCGACTTTATCTGACCTTCTTTAACTTTATAGATTTTCTCGTATTTTGGCCAGCAGTCATCAGCTTGCCTCACCTTTTTTGTTTCAGCCTTCTTTTCAGACTCTCTCCATTCTTTGACGCATTAGTGAGGGATAAGTACTGCACAATGAATAGCTTACTTGTTTATTGAAAGAAAGCTGTACAGCAGGCATCAAATATATGCATGTGAGTGTGGACAAGTGACAAAGTGTGTCCTCACTGCAGTCTATTATCACTATCAGTGATTTATAGAGCATGGGCAACTGCGTCATGTTGTCTCATGATTTCCGTTGCTCCGGTCGTCTTGACAGTCCTACCTACTGTACGTCTCACACTCCACAGACGTCACCCTGCCTAGTACTTGTGCTGATTTCTGCAAATTCAGGCCTATCTAAGCTAGAAATCGTCTAGACAGCCATAAAATAATATATAATTTTAATTAAATGCATGTGCGATGTGACAGAGTTGATATCCCATCCTGTATCACCCAGAATCGGCTGTATATAAAATGCGTGTTCGGGCTCAGATTTAAGACATTTATTTCTTCTTATTATTATTCTTATCTTAAGATAATTAATTCTATCTCCAAAGAATAACCATATTCAAAATTAACCATGTTTAAAACAGTCTTGCTGATCTGATTAAGTGCTCGCTCCTGGACTTTCCCTCAGCCATTGTGTACAAATGTTCTTTTCAATACTATCTTTCACTTGCGCTTGACCACCAATGGGGTGCGATCAAAAAAGATGCAGTACTAATTACCAAAAATATGAGTCAGATTGATACCTTTCTCCATAATGGATTTGCCATGCCCTGTAAGAACAGTAGGACTTCCTCCACCTGTGAGTGGAAGACCAGGACATTTTCCATATTTGTCCTAAGCCTGGATAAATTGCATAGGGTTCCATTAGAAAGGGATCCAAAGATGGTCACTTTAATGAGAGCAGCTGAAAGAAGAACATCATGGATGTCATATTTTTTCATGGACACAGCATGTCACATAACATTACTACAGTAATACTATATGTTATTATGTCAAGAATTATGTTAAGAATAAACATAGTAACGTTAAATCAGACACAATTATAAAATATAGAAAATAAAGGATAAGCCAAGCTATGGTATAACAACAGCAAATTGTTAGACTATCCAGCTGATAAGACCTCGGCTAAAACAAAACAACCTGTGTTGTAGGCAAGTGGGTGTGCTGATCTCCTATGCAGAGTGAATTTCCTATTCTTCAGTATTTGTGTAGCGCTCAGAAAAGAAAGCACACATCTTTAACAGTAGCTAGTCAGCTAACATTAGATAGTAAATAGTATCGCAACTGTTCCAAGTGGTTTCATCTAATCCTCGGTAACTATGTACCAAGAATGCTTGGTAATCCTTCGTTTAGTGTAGAGAAAGAATGACTCTGCACAAGCTGTGTTGTCAATCCTTTTCATGGGAAAGTACCGAATGCATAATGGAGTTGCTAGAAGTCGGCACATAATCTTCTAGACTAGGTTGCATGTTCATTGCACTGTTGTGATCGCTAGCATATAAAAACGTGTTCCTGTGAATAAGGAAGAATTTCTAAAGGCATATAGAATTCAATACAATTTTTAAAATGAAGTAAAATTTATATATTTTATAAGGTTTTTGGTCATGACTATGTTTTTAAAGAAGTATTCAAACTAACAATTTACATACTACAAAATACTAGTATTTCTAACAAAATTGCAAGCAAAACAAATCAGTGCTTTTGCAGGTATGGAGACAAATCTACACAAATAGAAACAGTTTTTGCATTAAATAACCCATTTTAATAACTTTAAAAAATGGCAAAGAAAAGTTTTACACAATTAACACAGAGGTCCGTAGTTGAGACAAGCAGTGGTGATGTTGTTGGGTGACAATAATGATCTGTGATTGGCTGTGTGGGGAGAAATTCAAATTCAAATAATATTTATCACATAGACATCCGTACACAGTACAATGTGCAGTGAAATGCTTATATGACTGCCTGTGACCTAAAAAAAATCTCTTTGATGAATTAAATTGCAGCAGAGAGCCCAATTAAATTACAAATAGAATTTTTCAACATAAATGATATACTGTACGAATATGAATTTATATGTAATTATAAATTATAAATAACTAGGCAGAAAATGTACATTATTTTAAAAAGTAAAAATAAAAATTTAAATAGTATTAAAATAAAAGGGTATACATTATGCTGTGGTACTAATGATCTTTGGGAATGAAATGTGATTATTAGTAACTTGGTGTAAATGGTGGTGATCAATGGTTGCTTGTTAGAAATAATGGTGATTCGGGATTGGTCATTGGGAACAATGGTGGTAAGGAATTAGTTGTTGGGGAACAATGTTGTTGGCTAATAAAAAGTGATCAGTGATTGCTGGAAATAGTGGTGGTGGTTAGTGATTGGTCATTGGGAAAATGGTGATCAGTGGTTACTTGTTATAAATAGTGGTGATCAGTGATTAGTCATTGGGAATAGAGCTTATCAGTGGTGGTTTGTTATAGAGTTTAAAGGAACAATGGCAGTCACTGATCCATTGTTGGGAATCATGTGTGATTAGTGACTGGTCATTAGGATCAATAGTGATTAGTAATTGGTTTATGGGAATCATTGGTGACCTATAATTGGTTATTGGGAGCAATGATGATTAGTGATTGGTCATTGGGAACAACGATGATGAGTAATTGATCGCTGGCGAACATTGTTGTTCAGTGACTACTTGTTATGAATAGTAGGGATCAGTGATTGGTCATCACTAGTTGGCCTTTAGGTACAATGGTGATGAGTTATTGGTTGCTGGGAATCAATGGTGTTTAGTTGATTGGTCATTGGGAACATACTGTAGGTGATCAGTGATCATAGATGGTCGAGTTGTTATAAACAACATCAATTCTCAAAAAGACACTGGAATTGTCACCTACATCTTTTAAACGTCTTAAAGAAGTTAAAAAAGTTGCCAAATAAAGTGGCAAGCACACTAAAGCCACAGTGCCAAATATTGATATAAAGTTCTCTACAATACCATACTTCTGTGAGAAAGGCTAAAATGGATGGCAAAATAAAATAAAATTTAAAAAATCTGCTCTCTGCATGAAAAAGAGGATGACCTATAATGCTTCATATACAACACTTTCAGCAGGTGGAACCTTTAAAGTCTTATATGTTCATACATCTTTTAGTTCAAAAAGCTCTCTTTTCTGTACAGTAGCTGCTGATTAGAGACAGTATCTGTATAAAGTCACACCTTAAAGCACAGAAAAAAACGTCCCCCCAAAAATGTCCCCAAAAATGCTTTGTGCTATATTTTGTCTCTCTCTCTCACACACAGATTGAGAGAGCCTCTGTCCATCGATACAAGTCCAAACCTGCCCAGGTAAGTTCACTGCAACCCAGAAACATCAAGCAAGAGAGAAAAAGAAGAAAAGAGGGAGAGAGAGAGAGGTCACTTTAAGTCTCCTTAAACATGATAAATGTCCTAGCCTCTCTTTTTGCTGAAGTTTGCACTTGCAAACACTTCATACATCTTCTCTCTCTCTCCCGCTCTCTCTCGCTCTCCTGTTCTGACCCGTCCTTCTGTCTCACTTTGCCTAGGAAAGCAGGAGTGTGGTGCACATTTTCTTTTTATCTGTCTCTTTCTCTCTGCAGGGCTGTCTGGAAGGTTCTCTTAAACCACATGACTTCACAGATTCACAGGTGTGCATGTGTTTGTGTGTGCATGTGTGTGTAGGTAATAAGCAAATGATTAATCACTCAGAAATTTTTAATTTCCTTTTTGATACTCCCCTTTGAGCTGAATCGACCTCTCTCTCTCTCTCTTTCTCTCTCTGCCTGTACATGAAAATGGAAGTAATTTCTTCATCAAACTGTTGTGGAATATGCTTAGACTTTAGTATACAAAGGTTCTATATCCCAAGGAAAAAATTCTTATTATTTCTAAGAAGCTGGTTTGAGGAGCCTTTTGAGAGTATTACTTGTCACATTGTTCAAGATGATCCCAATAAAATATTGGCTGATTTCTGTAACAGATGTGCAACAATATGTTCTCAATGTCAGATAAAATGACGAAGATCCTTTAATAAAAAAAATAAATAAATAAATAAACTGTGATTAAAGAAAATGACTGTATTGATGAAAAACGTTCTGCTTGAATTACAGATGTTCTGGACGGTCTGGGCTTGTGCAGACAAAAAAACAAATTAATAAACAAGCTTCTGTATAACTTCTGAAAAACATATTTTTTTAAAGGGCAAAGAGGAGAAATTTGGCATAATTTTGAGCTGGGAAAAAATAGAAGAGATGTTCCCGAAGCAATATTTTAACAAGCTGTTCTTCTTTTAAATTCCAGGTTTTCTTAACGTGTCAACAGTGCCACTACCACATTTGTAGCTGTCTCATGAGTTTCACATCATTTTGTGCAAAGATCGTTTGTGGCTTTTAGATGGGCATAATAGAAGCGTTTACTCAAGATTTTAATTCGACAATCTGAGACATTCTTAGGGATTCAGATAGTCTCGTGTGTGTGTGTGTGTGTTGGTGTGTGTGTATGTGCAAATAAAAAATATGTGAGGGGAAAAAAATCCAGATTTTTGTCCATTTTCAATTATTGTTTTGAACAAGCTGATTAGATTTTTCTCTTCTTGTGACATCATATACAAGAATAAGACTTGTTGTGGGTGGGGCTTGGCAGTATCTCATTTACATAGACACTGAAACAGTGTGCTTGAAGAAGGAGCAAGATAAGGGGAAATTGACATGTGAATAAATGTAATCAGATGATTGTTTTAGCTGGAGTATTACCAGATGCACTTTGGGGGACCTTTGAGACCTACAGTATAGTAAATATAGTAAATAGTAAAAAGTACAATTTTGAACCTTTTTGCTACAATGAAACATAATCCATATGGTTCCACAACATGATAGTTGGTTGTGAGTGAAAGAACCTAAGGAACTAAGACAGAAAAATCAGGCTGGAGAACAATTAATTTTAGTGGCACTGGCAGGCAAAATTATCATATGGCTACATCCACATTGGCTGCATGGTGGCTTAATGGTTGGTACGTAATGTTGCCTTTCACCTCCAGCATCCAGGTTCAATTCCAACATTGGGGTCTGTATGCATGGAGTTTGCATGTTCGTCCCATGCTTGGTGGGTTTCCTCCAGGTTCTCCGGATTCCTCCCACAGTCCTGCAGAGTAGGCTAGTTGGCATTCCCAAATTGGCCATAGTGTGTGAATGTAGACTGGAGGTCCTACATTACCACGGTTGTAAAATGGGAATAAATTCAACAGTCACCAATTATCTCCATGGTCCCTAGTTGGACTGCAGAGGTTCCTACTGTAGATGGATGGATGTTCACATTACAAGTCACATTGTTAAATTCCAATTTTTTGGTCAGATCAGATTTGCATGTCATAACGGTTCATATTCATAATTACAAGTGAGCCTGAACTTAATGTGGATGCATCTTAATTAGCATGCTTGCTAGCTGGATCACAATCTACTGTAATCGCTCTCATTCAAGTCGCATGACCGCACATTGGATATGTTTGTATTTTAGGACCACATACATAAGTCACTCAACTCCAAGCTGAAAAGCATCAACTTTATGCGTTCAGAAAGCCTAGAAAAATCTGTCATATTAGGATAAAAAAAATCAGATTTGAGTCACATCAGGCTGGTAATGTGAATATAGCCTATGAGTAACCATAAGAGCATTGGACATGTTTGCTGTTTGACTTCTGTGGAACACTTTATATGGTAATAATAGTGCAAACAATACAGAACACACTCATGTCTACTCTTAAACTACACTGTGCTCGCTTTTACTTTTTTTTTACACACTCGCTGCCTTCATGCGTTGTTTAATACTCATTCACTAAAAGTAGGCAGGAAAGGTGATTTGGTAAAAGTTAGTGGGTGTGTCGAAAGGGTGAAAAGACTGTGTGTGTGTTCTCTTTATTTTTAATGTGACACTGTGAGTCCTATGCGGTTCATTGCTCAAGGTCAGAGAAATTTCCTTTTTTACTACAAGGTGAGAGGCGATTTGGAGAAAAGTTAAAACCAGGATACAACCTGTAGAGAGACAGCAATGAGACAGAAGATGAGAGAAGAATGGAGGAAAGGAAGCATGTTTTAGATGAATGGGTTTGTGTGTATGTGTGTGGAGGGGTGTTGGAGTATGTCTGTCTAGACCCTCCACAAACTCATTGTTCTGAACTTTCTGTGCTGATTGACTATAACTGACTGTGCTGCTGTTAACCGCTTTCTATCTGTCTCTTTATTTTTCTTTCTTTCAGATGAGCAACAGAGAGTTGACCACCATGGAGTAAATTCATTGCCTATTTCTACTTTGATAGCAAACTATCAAGATAATTCTTTCTATAAATGACAGATTTAAGACATCAGTCATGTTCCTTTATGGGGACTAGACATTTATGTATTAGCTTCTGGTTTACCAGATATTGGATCTTTTGATTCAGAGAGCAATTAGACCACCAGTCACTGAATAACAGAGATTGACTTTGAATTCTCCAGTCTGATCTGCCTTGTTTCTTCAAACCTTCATTAAACTCATTAAATACAGAAGGATAGGTGCAACACTTTCATTAAACCTGGCAACATTAATGAACATTAAGACACCAGTGGCATTTCAAATGGGGTGATAATCTCAAGAGGTCAGCTAGAAATGCTGCCTATAAATGGAGCTGATCTCTGATTGGTGTCAGTGGACAGAATCATTATATGATTAATAGTGATGGCATTTGACCCGTTTCCTGTTCGGCATGTTTGCAACACTTTATTTGGACTTCAAAATCTGTTAAACTGATAAACCGAGGAAGTTGTAAAGGTCAAACCGTTTTAGATTCAAAAGCTATGGTGAACCATTTATCAAAATGAGACAGTGGAATAAATGCCAAGACGAGATGAAACAATTCCTTGTTTTTGGTGCAGTTAGCAATGAAGCCAAGATATAGCATTTTAGCTTTGCCTGAAAGTGAAGAAGCATTGGAGATGCTAGAGGCTAGGTAATGTTAGATTGTTTTCTGTGTAAACCATAAAATGTACTGTTACATTTCCTTTACTTGGGATCTACAGTATCTCGCTACAAAATGAAGGACAGAAACTTTAAAGGTCTTCACAGGTAAAGCATTTGCTAATTATCAACAATGTGCATTCATTTGAAAATGTTTACTAGAACTGAACTCTGTAAAGTTTCACCTAGTAAGATTTCTTTACCGAGATGAGTATACTCATTTTAAACTCTTTTATTCACAGTCAGGATCAAGTTTGACATAAACGTTTTAAGTTTTCCTCAACAATTTTTTTCTTGTCTTCTCTCTGTCTCCTTCCTCTTCCCATTCCTGTCTGTTCATGCTTTTTTGTGTTGCAATGTTTAGACACCGCACACAAATGTAGAGAGGACCATTTAGACCAGGGTGTGGTCTTTCTTTCTGTGTGTGTGCACGGTCATACTTACATCAACCACTTTGTCCATACCTACACACCCCATTAGTGCTGAATACAGAGAGTGGCATTTCCACTAAAAAAGGGTTTGGATATAATAACCAAAACTTTGGGAATGTGGTAAGCCACAACATGCTTTAAAGCATTTAAGGTGGCTGAAACCAATCTCTGAACAAAATTTTGGGGTCAAGGCAACAAAGTGGCTTAATGGTTTGCACTGTCACCTCACACCTCTAGTGTTTAGGGTTAGAATTTGCTTGGTAATCTGGTTTCCTTCAACAGTCCAAAGCCATGCACAGTAGGTTTACTGGCATTTTCAGTGGCCCATAGTGTATAATTGGGTGTGTCAGTATGTGTCTGCTTATGCCCTACAGTGTTGGCTCTTCATCCACGGTGTACCCCACCTTGTGCCTTAAGGTCCCTGGTACAGGCTCCACACCTCTGCAGCCCTAAACAGGATGAGTGGTATAGGTAATGAATGGGCTTTTGGCTAAAATATACTAACACAGTACTAACACACTGTTCAGCACTTTTGTTTCTCTACTAAATAGTGCTGCTCACACTTTTAGGTACCAGAATATCTAACAAAGAAACCCTAGACAGTCAAAATGGCAACACTGACCAATGGTAACTTTTACAAAGAGATGAATTGCAATTATGATTCCCTCAGAGAAAAGCTGAAGGACATGTAGTAAAAACTGAAAGTAAGGGATAGGGCTACCAATCAACTGTGTCACTTGGGTGGACAAGAATTTCCATAGTGTGATGCAACAGGGACCATCTGTAGGTTTCTTATGGTCATGAGGTGATGACTATGCTATACTACCTGTCAGGGCAATGAACCAGCAAGTATATTTCACTAATATCATTAAGAACCACAGTTTTCTTCCATTTCTCAATTGCATGAATGGAAATTGTTGACAATTACTTTGTCGTACTGATATCTCCATTAGCACCTCTAGGGTTGGGGGTTCAAATCTCACCTCCAGTCTTTGTATGTGTTTGCATGTTCTCATTGTGCCAGGTGGATTTTCTCCAGAGGTACAGTACACTGGATTCTTACAACAGATCAAACACATATGTTGTAGATTGATCAGTGGTTCCAAGTTGCCTCAAGTTGCCCTTTGATAAAATGCAACCCATACAGTTTGTACCCTGGCTTGTGTTCTAAGTTCCTTGGGATAGGATCTCACAACCCTACACATTATAAGTTTTATGGATGGATGGATGGATGGATGGATGGATGGATGGATGGATGGGAAGAATATTTATTCATCGTGGCTTTATACAGTATTTGAAAGGTGCCAGTAATTGTACAAGTGCACCTATTTTACGAATGAACAGGTCTAGTTTGCCTGTGTTTGTAACTATGAGAGCTTTTGATCAGTCCCTCAAGGTGCATATTTCATTCACTTAAGGGATTTCCATTAAGCTTATACTAATACACACAAACACATGGGCATGGGCTCTTGCACATTGGTGGTTGCACAGATTTTGCACTGCACATTCCATTATTTAGACTTCAGTCGTACAGCTTGATGTCCCGTGTGTTTTGGTACATTCTTGGTTCACACACAGGGCTTCTTACTAATGCAGCTACCAGATGAACATCTGTTTTAAGAATGAGTTAGCCTAATCTTATGTGTAGAGGACTATGTATCAGGGATGTGCAGAAAGATCTTCAGGGGCAGGTGCTCTGATGAACAAAGCAGGCAGTTTCACTGGTATATGTAGTATAATGTCTTTGTGTGATAGAGCATATGTAAGTTGTTGGGATCATTGTTGACAGATCGCCTTACATAAATCATATCACACAATTCTTCTGAAATCAGACTTACCAGTCATTTAAATATCAAACTGTTTGGGTAGATGGATTTAGATATTGGACTGTATATTTGTATGTCAAATTAATTTCCGGAGCTTTTAATGAGCATACATGAAGATCCACTGTCTTCTTAGTTAATTTCTTGTCTCTATTTATGACAGAGGTCCATATGAAGATGCTTTGTGCAAATTGCATTGATGACATTGTGATGTCATCAATGCAAATGTTTTGATTAAACAGTATCAGTGTAGTTTCAGTGTCAATGCCATTTGATATCCTCACATAGCAGCACAAGTCCACATTCCAAAGAGATTCTTTTGTAAATGTGCTCTTTAAACGGAGCTATTTTTCAGGCAACAGTTCTGAAAATGAAGGCAATGCAGAAGTGCCAAAACATGCAGTTTCTTGAATGTCCCCTGGGAGCTGGCTCCAAAAGTGAGTCAATCCACACAGAGCCCCATGTTAACATGCCCAACTTTACAACATAAATAAACATTGTTTACAGCCAGCCGTCCCATAATTAAATTTCAGTCCGTCATTTTGTTCAAAACTCATCCCCAAATTCGTCCAACCCACTACCTTATCTTTTTAATATCCTTTTGCTCATCTTTTTATTTTACATTATAATTGTTTCAACATTATTAGAATAAAAAATTATGCCAGAGCAACAGATTTCGTAAGATATTAATGATTAATAGTGATGAGTAATAAATATGAGTAATTAGTAACGAAATATGATTAACAGTAATAAATCAATGTCACATAATAAATTACAATATTTTTTCTTCTTTAGTAAGTTACGTGGGAGGTTTGGAGGCATAAGTGTACTTCCATCCAACCCTTTACCAGTGATCTTTTTTCCTTTTTATCGTATTATTATTATTATTGTTGTTGTTGTTGTTGTTGTTGTTGTTGTTGTTGTTGTTGTTATTATTATTATTATTTTAACACTAGATATCCTTCCCAAACCTGGCAATGCATACAGTGGATGGGTTGTATAGGGCGTAGGGTTAAATATCTTACCCCCAACCCAACAGTGGTGACCCAGCCGTAATACATTGGTCACTACTTACAAACTGAATATGGAAAGTTAGCTATGAATACGTTTGTGTGTGTGTGTGTTTACATTGTGCCCTTTCACCGATGTACTGGGTTTGTGGCTAAAGTAATGACAAGATGAAGAATTGATGGACAATCAGACATCATTATGTAATAAAATATGAACTCTTTATAAGCAAGTAAGTCTTATGAAGTAAGATCATTGTCACTGAAGTACACACACACACACACACACACACACACACACACACACACACACACACACACACACACACACACACAC
>JAQQZT010000040.1:9745271-9758217 GCA_030068275.1 Clarias platycephalus
GAGTTGAAAGTCCATGTTGCCCAGCGACAGCCCCAAAACATCACTGCTCTAGAGGAGATCTGCATGGAGGAATGGGCAGCAAAATACCAGCATAAGGCTTAGAAAGTATAGAGATGAAATTTTGTTATTAACCAAATACTTATTTTCCACCATAATTTGCAATGTTATTAGCTCTCAATACCTTTTTTAAATTAATTAATTCCGCTTATCCAGTAGATTCACGGGGGCCTGGAGGAGACTATCCCAGGAGACTTAGGGCACGACGTGAGGTACACCTTGGACCATCTCAGGGCACACATATACACATATACACCGGGCAATGTAAGAATTAGCCTAATCTACATGACCGTTGGAGGAAACAAAGTACCCAGAGGAAACCCACCAAGCACAGGGAGAACACGCAAAATCCATGAACGCAGACTTCGAAATGGGAATCGAACCCTTGACCCTGTAATGCTAACCACATCACCGTGCCACTATTTATTTGTTTTATTTAGAATTAACATTACCTAGTAAGGCAAAGCTAAATTATTTCACAGTACATTAAAGAAATAGTAGAAAATTAATTTAAAATTAATTACCATTAACAAATGAGCAAACATTTTTTTAATTTTTTTTTTTAATAACCTGATATTTAATATTTATAAACAGGAACTTCTCATCACTGCCTCACAAAAGAGAAACAGTTAGTGCCCTGAAGCAAAGCCAAACACATCTGACAAGTTTGTCCTAACCATACAAATGTCTAGGAAAACAGAGTAGTGTTTTTAAAAAGTGATGTCCAGAGCGCTAGGTGACGCAGACCATTCTACCGCCATCCATCTACCAGTGACAGGACGGCTAGCTTGACGAATGATACAGTCTGGAAACCTCGCGGAGTTTTCCCTTATGTCTGGGATTTACGAATGTAAACAATATACGGAAAGACTTTACGCAAAATGTTTATGTTAGAAGTTCGGATGAAAACGTTCTGTTTCACCTCTTCCAGATGTTCATCCCGCTGGATGTGCCAGGTGACGGTGGCTTGCGGAGATCGAGGGACACACTCCAGAAAAGTGCTGTTGTTCTCTGTGCCGTACACAACCCGCACTTCAACCATGTCCAGATCTTCCACTGCAGACAAAACAAACCAGCATGAGGAAACACATACACTCATTTGAGGGGAAAGTGTTTAGTTTTCCTCCAAAGAGGCAAGAGAGTGTATGTGAAAGTTTGTATCTGAAAGTGTGTATGAACAGGCAAGTGATTAAATTCATTGTGGTTCATGTAGAGGTCAAGTTTCAGTGATGCAGATAGCTGTATGGATGCGGTGATGGACCTGTCAGTCTACTGAAAAGTTCAAATCGGTTCAGTTAGCAAGTACATCTCAGGTTTCCAAATGCAGGTGTGTGTGTGTGTGTGTGTGTGTGTGTGTGTGTGTGTGTGCACCAGGTGAGCACAATTTTGCTCCCGCCCCTTCCTTCTTTTGTTACCTCTGTTTTACTTATGCTCTCTAAAGTGATGAGAGATGGTCTGAGAGTACTTCTGAGTTGAAAAGTTCATCAAAATCCAATGTTTTTCTAGCACTTCACAAATCTGTCAAACTGAACACAACTGCTATTAATCCCTTCAACAGCTCTGTGCATATGTGTGTGAGTGCGTGTTTAAGCACTATGATCTAGTTAGTGCAGTGAAAACACTTGCATTTAAAGCTACTTATGTTTTTGTAGTAAAAATTTTTTTTTCTTTTTTTAATAATCCAGTTTCGGAGAGTGGTGGTTTAGTGGTTAGCACTGTGGCTCACACATTACAGGTTGAGCTGCCCTGATTTCCCCAGGATGCACCCAAAACCCTACACAGGATAATTGGTTTAGACGATGGATGGATGGATGGATGGATGGATTTTTAGGTAAGGTTTCACATACTAATTTTTACGTTGCGGAAACTTGCAAGCATACAGTATCTGATGTAACACTTGAAAACCATTCATTGAAGCATCACACCCTTATTTGTGGAAGGATAAGTTTAAAAAGTTCATTCATTTTAAGCTCATAATTAAAATTTGTGTTAATGATTATTTTTTACTTGCAGTTTGTTTTTGGTTTGGTTTTGCTGTATTGTTTCAGACCTACTGATAATATATTGATAATTTAGCATAGACACTCCAGGTAGTACAAGGAGTATCCTAATGAATACAGTAGTGGTCAAAAGTATTATGAAAGTTAATGTTTTAATGACATTTTCAACTAAAAAAAAAAAAAAAACGACAGTAGTATAAGAGTATAAGACTAAGGGTCTTATACTCTTATACTATTTAATTTTCTATGCAAGAATCTATGGAAGAATCAACACTGTATGAAGTCCTTTATATTTCATAACCTGTGAAAATCTTTAAAGAATTCTGCTCGATTCTTCAAACTCTGCTGTTAATAGAGTCAAAAAGATGTCTGCAATACTCACTGCAGTCACTCGTTCAATCCATGCCACTTGGTTGCTTCCTAAATATCGTGTTCAGAAGGGATACGGATCTCTTCACCATTATCCAACTATGTTTATTTACATCTGGAGATGGCCCAGACCATGGATACTAGCTTTTCAGTTATTTACATACAGTATGCTAGAACAAATTAGTGAAATGATGTGGTTTGTGCACACGCACGGAGAACTATAATAAATGGCCTAAATTGTATTAATACTTTTGACCACCATTGTATCTTGGACCTTTAATAACATTCATGTGTGTAATAGACACACATTATTAAGACAGTAACTGAACCCCTCTTGGACCGCCATCCCTTATCTCTCTTACCGCTTTGGTTCTGGTCTCTGCATTGCAGCGCTGGGTTTGCGTGTCTGATGTCCTGCCTGCGGTAGCGACGTTTAGAACTGGGGACATATCGTGTGCAGGTGTGACCGTCCCAAGCACAGTAGGGGTCTCGTGCCAGGCAACACTCAGCACATGCTTTACCGTACATGCTGCAGCGATGCAGAGGAACCTGTGCTACACCAGCACTCGAGCCCACAAACAATGATTGCTAAAAGGGTTGAATGGAGAAATAAAAAAATAAGGCTCATGCACAGTATAGAATTCTATTTCATTTCATTTTTTAGTATGAATTACTGAAGAATTGGAGGAGTACAAAAGCTCACCCGCTTCACTGAGATCTTCATGGAGGTGATGGGTGTGGGCACCTGTCGAAGAGACATAACACAGAATAAGCCAAAAGAAAAAGAAATCTTTATGTGGACAAAAAAAAAGCTGAATGTGACAGCACATAAACTCACCTTGAAGACCTGAAGCTCTTCCAATGTGATTTCCTCACTGTTGATTGAGTTGCCATTGCGCAGTGCAATGACCTTTAGGACAGTGCCAACATCTGCATAGGCCACAGGCGAATGAATCTTAATCTTTTGGACACAGACAAGACTAGAATTCGTTATGTAAGTAGCTACTACCGGATCTCACCTGTGCCAATGAACATGACATCATAAGGGCCGTCCTCGGCCTGTGTGCGGTCCACAGTGATGTGTGTGAGTCTGTAGGGAGTGGATGTGCGTAAGAGCAGGGGCTGGCGCTGAGTTGGGTACACAACCCGCCACATGAGAGGATGAGAACGAGCAAACTGCAGCACGGAGTCTGGGAACTCCAGAGTGCTGCCAAACATGCGGCCCGGCTGAGCAGTTATCTTACTGGGGCACTGCGAGAGAGAGATTGAGAGAGAGAGAGAGAGAGAGAGAGAGAGAGAGAGAGACTGAATCATTCGTTGTGAACATTAACTACAAAGCAAGCAAATATAGCTTTGAGATCTAACAGTTCAATAGTTAACGTTCACATCATACATCAGAATAGAGGAAAAAGTGATCTAAGTGACTTTGTCTACCGTATGTCTGTTCATGCACAACAGTCTCTAGAGTTCTTACAGAGTGGCGGACAAATAAAGAAATAAATACATAAATAAATAAAATGAGCGGCAGTCCTGCGAAAAGAAATATCCCGTTGATCAGAGAGGTCGGCGGAGAATGGCTCAGCCAGACCGGATTGAGCTGACAGCAAGGCTACAGATAACCTCTTGAGACCACATATGAGGACATGAGCATTTTCTCTGAATTACATTGTCTATATGTTAGTGTGACAGCAAAATGAGATAAATCCATTGATGCAGTGTTGAGAAAAACGATTCTTTTCAAATGAAGTAAAAAGCACAAATGTGAAACAATCATGTAAAAATTGCTTACTTTTTAATATATATATATATATATATATATATATATTTTTTTTTTTTTTTTTTTTTTTTTTTTTAAATTTTTAAGCTATAACTCCACCTCCCACAGTTTTGACACAATGGATAAATCAGCATGCAGTTGTATTTGTGGTTACTTACATGTAAAGCTTAGTATGTAATAATATGTTGGATAGGTTTTAATAGAATATATAGCAAACTCATGCTTTGATTGTGATTTAATAGTAAAAGTAGAGGCAGCAAAGAGGATCAAGGAAAAAAAAATGTTGAGCTTTGGTGCACAAACCCTATCACAGCGGTAACAGAGTGTAAATATCTGTTTTCTTGGCTTCAACATTCTCCAAAAACTTTTCTAAAATAAGGTTATTTAAAGTTTTTAAATGCCAACATGAGTAAAAGTAACAACAAAAAAAAAAAAGACTTTTATCATGTTTTTCTGTAAAATTGTTCATACTGTATATCATTGTATAATCATATGAGGACCATTAGGTATAATTCGTTTGCCAGCCTTCTTTCTGTTTGAAGACACTTCACATTTATCAGGTAATAATAAAAAGAAGCAGTAAAGAGGAAATGCAATGTACAATATAGTAGTAGAGTCCAAGTGTCAGGTAGTTAAAACTGTGGTGAGCAGAAAAGCATCTCAGAATGAATGAACCTTAAGGCAGAGGTTCAACAAAAGCAGAAAACCACATTACAAATCACTTCTCTTAGCCAAGAACAGGAATCTAAGGCTACAGACGACTGAGCTTCAACAACACTGGACAGTTAAGGATTGGGGAGAAAAAAAAGTTGGTTCTCACCACTCCAGGTCTGGGATATGGGACGCGTCCTTCATAAGGTCCCCACTGATAGTCTGGTCCCTCTTTATGAGCAAAAGGCCCATTGAACACCTCACGAATATCAGCCATGTTATACACACATACAGCATAGCCCTGGAACACGTTGCTGCAAGACCACACACACACACATACACACACACACACACGCATGCGAACACATGAAGAACTTGTCATATGGTGCTGTGAATCGATTAGATGGATTTACTGGACTATATTGTAATTACAATATAAAACCTTACAACTTAAAGCATTATCATTAGTTTCTATTAAAAAGAGAAATTACTGCAATTATATCCTGGAGATACCTGATGGTGCTGAAGATGGCATAAACTTCTGGATTCCTTTCATCTTTGGTCCGTAGAAGAAACACATCCTCTGTGTACACACACACACACACACACACACACACACACACACACACACACACACACACACACACGTGACACAAGTATTTATATACTGAAGAGTATATGTTATGATCAGTGTCTAGCTCATATGTAGCATATTTGATGTTTCTTACCCAGCTGGTCAAAGTGTGTATTGATGCCGTGAGGTCCCGGAACAGAACACACCAATCGAGCTTTAATAAACGTACTCCATTTATTCACCAGCACTCTCTTCCCTCCAATATCATTCTGGAACACACATGGAATATTTTTTTTTTTTGTTAAATTCTGACAAAACACAAATGCTACTTATTCGAATAGCAATTAAAATATAGATTTTATGTATTAGGGTCCTTGATGGCTTCACTCTGAAATCTACAGGTAAGATCTATAGTTAAGGACGTTGGCATGATTCTACATCAGTGGTTCTCAACCCTGGTCTTTAAGAACCTTCTGTTAAGTGTTCTCACAGCACACCTGATTTATCAGTTTGGCATTTTTGAATTGGGTGCGATAGAGCAGGAAATGTGCTATAAACTATAAAATGTGCAGATTGGGGGGACCAGGCATGAGAACCACTCAGAACCAGATGATGGCTTTTATAACGAAAACCATAAAATCTATTATGGGAGGGGAACAGCTGTGTGATGGGAGATCACTTAAACACTTAGAGAAATCAAATCATTAAAAAAAAAAAAAAAAAAGACACGCACACACACAACAGCAACAACAGGAGAACTCATGGCTATGTTTAATAGTGAAAGTAAGAGCATTTCCACCTTAAGTTTAGCCTTAAAAAAAAAAAAACACTCATCAGTGAGACTAATCGAAAAAAAAAGCCTTCAATTTGCTAGAGAGCATAAAGACTTGAGGTCCGTTCCGATCGGCCTGACGTACTCTGTGCAGTATACTTCACAGGGTGTTCAGCCAAGTGTGATTCCACAGCGCAGCGAGTGAAAATGTTCAGTGCAAAGAGAACTGGGAACGGTGTAGGGAACGAGTGAACAGCAGGTCAGAAAAGGGAATAAAAAATTTCCCATAGGTAGATATGCAGGTTAGGCTAATTTGCGTTCCCAAATTGCCCGTAGTGTGTGCATGGGTATGTGAGTGTGTGTATGTGTGTGTGTGTGTGTGCCCTGTGATAGATTGCCAGCCTGTCCAGGTGTGCCCTAAGCCTCCTGGGATAGGCTCCAGGTCCTATACAGGATAAAGCGGTATAGAAGATGAGTGAGTGATGCTTAGTATTATATTTGCTAGTAATCTTCCCTGTTGGCATGTGCATGTTCCAAGATGACAATACCAGAATTCATCAGGCTCAAACTGTGAAAGAATGGTTCAGGGAGCATGAGACATCATTTTCACACTTGGATTGGCCTACACAAAGTCAAGACTTGAACCCCATTGAGAATCTTTGGGAAATAAACGTTGTCACACTGCATAAGCTTATCGAAACAATGCCACGGCTGTAATCAAACCAACAGGTGGTCCAACAGAACACTGTCTGTTATTTTTTTGGCTGTGTATTATGAAAGTGGAAATTTCAGGAATGAACGTGCATGGCCAAAATATTACTGTACACATTTGAATCCTCTGTGTAATATTTAAATGATTGGGTTCGGCTCGTCAAATCAATTTTAAAACTTAGATATTCTCTGAGGTATTTTGGCTGCAAAAAAGTTTGTGCACCCCTGTTTTAAAGAAATTGTCCTATAATGCAGATGGAGCCATTTATCAACAATGAGACTAAGGGAAGCCAACAGTGTGTGTGTGTCCACCAGTCAGTTAAAGCTGTGTGTGAGATTATGTATAACCCACATTCTAATTCCCATTTTAATATCCCACAAGAATTCTCAGCATAACACAAGAAATTCTAAATTTGTAAGGGTTTGGCTGCTATAAAGCATAACATCTGGATAAACAGACTCACACACACCCACACCCACACACACACACACTCGCACAGACACTCAAACGTATGCTTTAAAACAGTTGAGGGATGATGAACAGTGTGTGTATATAGAACTTGTGCTGATGATCCAAGTATCTCTCCAACTTACTGTACATTTCTGTAACTGATAATAACCATAAAAGGGTTTGACTGGCCCTAAAGGAGGACGTTCGAGCATGTGTGTATAGGTGTGCGTGTTATTGTGTGTATACGTCAGCATGTGTGTTTGAATCCTGGGGACAGTAAACTACAGCTCAGCCCAAAGTGTGACTGACCCTCAACCTTTTTCACTTTGACCTGCAGGTTATAGTCCTAGGAGAGACATTTACCATTTATTTTTGTGTATGTGTGTGTGTGCAAATTTAAAGGCATGCCAAACATTCTGCAGCTGTGTGTATACGGAGGGGAAAAAACATACCAATTGTTCTGGGATGTTTGTTTCTCTTTGTGTGTGTGTGTGTGTGTGTGTGTGTGTGTAAGGGAAAGCCAGACTCACCGCACACACTCGTCCAATGCGTGTGTGTATCGCTGCCTCTCCCTCTCTCTCCCCAGCCTCACTCGCTCTTTCAGTGAAAAAGAAGTAGACTTTATCATCGTCTTTATCCGCGCTGTCTGGAATGAGGTGTGCAGCTACGAACCTAGGCTCTGATCACACATAAACACACACGGAACACAAGGAACAGTGAGAACAGTCTAATAAATGGTTATGTATAGCCAAAAACCTTTCTTTAACTCTACATAAATCTGCGATTTGTCCAAGCGTATCATCTGAAACGTTTTAGGAAGATCAGAGTGAACGTAAGGACGTGATGTCACGCATCTGGAGCCGGTTTGTGTTACCATGTAATATCTTCTGGTCCGTTTCGGTCCGCATCGGAGAGCGATGACCCAGACTCCTCAAAATGACAGAGTCACGTCCGAGGAAATCAGCCGTCAGGCCTGTGTACAGCTCTCCACCTGGACATGAAAGGAAAAAGGGAGTGGAACGCTTTCATAACCGCTGCAGGAACCAAATACATTCTGACACATTTTGGAGATGTCTACAGAGCACTCGACCGTTGGGGATTTTCAGGGATCGGATGCATTGTTGCAATCTGATCCACACAACATATACACACACACGCACGCACATTCACATGCGCATTTGCTCAAATGGCGAGTGATCATTCCTGTCTACAGCACATCATAGACGTAACAGCAACTGACAACCTCAGATATACACCCTTACACCTTTATAAAACCGAACAATCCAATGTCCACACGAACACACACACATACAGATGCTGTGCATACACAATCAGTTCCACTATCTGGCAAATAAACAATACAGTCATGCATGATGTAAGTGGTGATGCTGCTTAAGTGAATGTTTGTGTGCTTCCTGGACACCATTGCATGTAAAATATGAGCGCTCCAAGAACACAACACAAACATATGATTATAATTGTATAACATAATCTGCTAAATTACCAGTGATCTCAAAATGTACAGTAAAATAAAACGTTTTATTTTATTTGTTTTATTCATTTGATGTCTTTTGCCACTAATAGTGAGCAGATTAGTTTCAAACAATGTTTGGAGGTTGTGGACCAGGATACGGATATGGTGCTATCATCAGTGATGGGGGACTTTACTTTATAAAGTAACTAATTACATTACAAAATTACTGTCATTAAAAAATAATCAGTTACATTACATCGTTACTTTCAGATGAAAGTAACTAGTTAGAGTACTTCTCCAGACTTTTCACCTGCACGGTTTCGCGCGGTGGCCGTAAGTACGGTTCATCATCATTCACCGAGAGTTTTGTGATTACCGCATAGGTGAGATAGGGGTGTAACAGCAGGAATAAGAGAGGAGGAAGGGTTGGGGGTGCAGGTTATCGGGGGTCGGGGCTTGTAGGGCGACTTTCACACATACACACAATAACGGAGTGAATGCTGTCTGGCTCGCCGATTACATAAATTGTCTGAATAACGGATTACATTTTTGAAAATAGAACTAAATAACTGAGTACTTAAATGGCGGACCTAACACGTTAGATTACTCGTTACATCAAAAACGTAATCCAAGTACTTTGTAACGCGTTACACCCAACACTGGTTATTATTAAAAGTGGTGCTGGGACACCAGGCGTCCAAAAAGCATAGCCAAACATTAACATTTTGTTTTTTTATAGTGTTGGAACCTATCATTGTCAGATGTGTGTTTTTCCCCTTAATTTGGTCTTGGCCAGTTCCCTCACATCAGTCTGCTCTCCCAGTTCCCAGCTGAGGAGGGTGAAGGCTAACACGTGTTTCCCCAATGACAAGTAAAGTCAGCCAACGGCATCCTTTCAAGCTACTTCTCATGCTGCATCACAGAGAAATCACAAGAGATAAGACTCTCTTCCACATTGTTGAGCTTAAAGAAGGACAGAGTTGGCTGGTGTCCATAGCTGTATTTTACGCCAACATGTGGAATGTATTTATATTTTATATACAGTATTTCTTCAATCCGATGGAACTCGTTCTGATAAGAGATTCCAGTTTAACTGTTTTCATGGACACGGACATTTGTTAAAGTATTTGTTTAAAGTTATAGAAAAAAACGAGTTAAAGGAGAAGGCGGCACAGTGGTGTAGTGGTTAGCACTGTCGCCTTACACCTCCAGGGGCCAGGTTCGATTCCCACCCAGGCTCGATTCCAGTCTCTGTGTGGATGGAGTCTCCCCGTTCTTGGTGGGTTTCCTCCCTGTTCTCCAGTTTCCTCCTACAGTTCAAAGACCTGCAGATTAGGCTAATTGGCATGTGAGTGTGTGTGCCCTGTTATGGATTGGCACCCTGTCCCGGGTGTACCCTACTTCGTGCCCCAAATCACCTGAGATAAACTCCACACCCTCCGACGCTTTATCCTGTAAGTTCAAGAAGTAGAAGTACAGTATGTCCTCCATTTCATCTTTTCTTTACTGGTTCTTGCTCTGTTTATTTCCATAAAAGGTTGTTTTTTTTGACCGTTTGATCTTTTAATATGAATCTTAGACACTGACACAACATCTACAGTTTCTGGGTGGTTCTCTTGGTGGTTCTTTAAGTTTTAGCTCCTTATACTAGACTTATTTTCAACATCTTCCCCATGTTGAATACAGTTCTAGCTTCTTTATGTTAGCTCGGTCTTCATTTCTTCCTCCATCGACACCTACTGAACAAAGCGTCTAAATCAGTTACTTTTCTTAAGATGTTATCCCTTACCAGGCCAGTCTATTGGCAGGGCAGTTGTTGTTCATTAATTCTTGACATTTCGGCATACACCCTGCGGGTTGCTATTTGTTGTGCGTTGTGCTATTTTATCCAATTTCATGTGCAAATTTGCTTTACGTTTGTTATTTTTCATACAGTTGATGTCCAACAAGAACAAGGAAGGTGCCATCATGTTTTCCAGCATGCAGTATTTTATTCTGTTCAAGTTTACAGTAACTTGTCATAAGAGTTATTTATGATTCAGATGAATTTCTTAGAGATGAGGTAATGTTTCATGAGGCTCCATGAGACTGTGGAAAAAAATCTCAAAATGAATTTATGTATAAAAATTTGCTCCATTTGGTGGACAGTTCTGTGCCTATTCTAAGGGTTGCTGTCTTTGGATTTACACTATGAGAGCCGTTCGAGTCAAACCGGGACTTTTGATAACAGAACACGGTTATAAGATTAAAAACTCATTTGAGATATATATATATATATTACATTAATCTCATGATACACTAATTCACATTTACCAGCATTTCACTAGTGCTTGGACACCATCAAGTTCTCAGTATGCCAGAGCCATGATCTGAAACCCTGGCCTTCCAGGAACATCTTTAATGGCTTGCTGTAAGGTCAGGTCTATACAGGCATGTGACAATAACTCCTACCTGAGTTCCTGTCATGTGCAAGTGGTGTTTCTGAATAATTGTGTGTTCACTTCCCATAGACAAATCTTCTACAAGTTGGTGAAAAGGTTTCTGTCAAATTTTCAAGGATGAGACATTATACCTGCTGTATGACCCAACAGGATTTTTGTTGTAGTACACGTAAATTCAAACAGGGTCACGGGTAGCTCAGCTTAAAGCACTGGACTACTGATTAGAAGGTCCCAGGTTTGAACCCCATCACCATCAGGTTTTTAACGTAGAGCCCTTGAGCAAAGCTCTTAACCCTCAGCTGCTCAGAAATAAATTAAATACAATGAGACAAAAAAAAGTCGCACTGGATAAGTACATTTGCCAAATGCCGTAATGTAAATGTAAACACCCATGCATACGCACACCTTATATACATTACTAAATTGACACTCACACACACAGACCATTTGTACATGAACCCTACCTGTAAAGGTGCTGGCGAATGGGAGGTTGGGGTCATGAGGGCATCGTCCTCTCCCATTTTCCACACTGGAAGGGTCCAGTGCAAACGCATGCTGTCAAATAAAATACACAAAAACAGAAGCAATCAATATACAAACTGAAAAAATGTTGTTTAAAAACTAGAAAAATCTTAAGGTTTAATTGACACAGTGAATAAATAAGTAAATAATGCATTTAAAATGTTTGAAAAATTATGTTCATATGACTTCTTATTACCACAAACGTCAGTAAAAACGAACATTTAATACATACAGTACAGTATCATAAACACACAGAGCATATTGTTCTTCCATTATGAATGAAAATGATATGAGTTAATACACAGTGACTATGTGTTTGTGTGTGTATATTTACGTTTAGTGTGTGTGTGTCTGTGTGTGTCTGTGTGTGTGTGTGCGTGTGTGTGCGCATTGTATATAGCTAGAGTGTGTGTGTGTGTGTGTGTGTGTGTGTGTGTGTGTGTGCATACAGTATATGGGAATATTAACCTGCCCTTTTACATACTTTGTTGAAATCTCCAGATGTTCACATGCACACACACGCGCACACACATATCGTATCCACCAGTCCCATGTTGCGACAGAGAGGATTTTTAAAATGTAAACATCTCTTTTCGTCTCTCTTGTTGAAATCATTTCTCACATCCCTCTTTTCCTTTCCTCTTCCTCCAATCACTTCCCTCCCTATTCATTCTTTTATCCCACTCTCATTTTTTGCTACTTCTTCTACTTTTCTTCATCTATTCTCACTTTGCGCTGAAATTCTTCTGACATTTCTATTTGGCAGTGTGTTCTGCTTTCCTCAGGACCTCATCCTCACCTCACTTTTATTCTTCCATTTGATTTCATGCCGTCTGGCTCAATCTCATGCCTGCTGCATCACACTCGCACACACTCATTAATCTCACGTACATATCCACTCACACACACTCACACAGTCAGTTCTGCTTATTTGTTCTATCCGATGGAGAGCATTTTTTAAATTCTGTCTGAACTATAAAAATCTGCCTTTCACTTGGCTGTCAATTATATCATCCAGCTGTTCCACACACAAAACATCTGCAGCTAAACTAATAAAAAAAGCAATAAAGTGTCTCTCTGTGTGTGTGTGTGTGTGTGTGTGTGTGTGTGTGTGTGTGTGTGTGTGTGTGTGTGTGTGTGTGTGTGT
>JAQQZT010000040.1:9771257-9782336 GCA_030068275.1 Clarias platycephalus
TGTGTGTGTGTGTGTGTGTGTGTGTGTGTGTGTGTGTGTGTGTGTGTGTGTGTGTGTGTGTGTGTGTGTGTTGAAATTGTACTCCATGGATAATATTGACCCATAAAAATCAAGCTGGTCTTAGTGGAATCAGTTCTGAGAGGGCGCAATATGGACAAAATAATCAGATTGGACATGTCTTGCATTTTATGACGAGTCTTCATATTGAGAAATTATATATGTGTGGTGGTGAGGACATCACATTTATCTAACATGGTTTTAGACTGCTTAATTCAAGACTACCAGAGTGCACTAAATGGCCAAAAGTTTGAGGAAACATGAACATTTCACCAATTTATGGGCTTTAATTGTCCAGAAGGTCTTTGTGTGCTGTAACATTATAAATTCCCTACCTGTTCTGACATGGCAATTCTCCTATGCATGAAGCAAAGCCTATAAATCCAAGACTGAAGTGGAAGAACTTGAGTATCCTTAACAGTGCATTGACCACAATCCCACAATCCCACTGAACACTTTGTGATGCACACCAGTTCTTCTTGCTGATCTCACTAATGCTCTTGTTGTATTTAAATGAGCACAAATCCCCATAGCTACGCTCCAGAATTGAGTGGAAAGCCTTTCCAGAAGAGTGGAGAATGTTTCCATTCCACACTCTGCCAATATATTAAAACTTCTACGGCCAACAGAAGTTTTAATATAACGGCAGAGTATGGAATGGAAACATCCTCAATGAATGACTGAGAAAAAGTTAAAAAGTCAACCATCAGGTAAAAAAATTATGCTTGCGGGTTTCTGGGATTCTCAAGGGCCAATATTGGAACATTTTCAGGACAAAGGTCCAACAATCAACAGCGCTCATTGCTGTAAAAAGCGTATTAAAGAGCTTAAGCCTAAACTTCGGATTAAACACAGAGGACTGCTATTCAAGGTCATTGTGATCCTACATGACAATGTACGTTCGCACTCTTCTGCATTCATGGCTCATAGGTCATATGTCAAAAATGTACGTGTTTTATTTAAAACAAATTCTACAGCCAGAGTTTGCATACTTTGTGACAATCTAAAACATGATTGGTTGTGTGTCCACAAACTTTTGACCAAATAGTGTATGTTAAAGGCAGAATGTTTTTCCCAAAACATAGAATTTAGCCACAGTGACAGTTTTACCCCAAATGGTTTACAACTCTACTGGGTTTTTGGTTGTCGATACATTGTGGCGATATTAATCCGGAAACATAATGAACACTGAGACATTGAAAGTTAGAATTACTTTGATGAAATAACGTTGGACCTGCCTACTGGACGCTGGGAAACATTGAACAAATGGCTACAATACAATACACAATTATGACTTCAAAGCAATATTTAATTATAGCAATTACTTATTATTTCCCAACTGACATTCTCGGCACTCTAGTTTTTGCATAAAATGTTTACGTAAAGGTTGATAGTCTGTTGCTTGTATTTGCAATGTTGGTTTGGCATCCTTCATTCAACATTATCCCAATAAAATATATAAACATCTGTTTATCAATCAAAAACAGCAATGTTGTCTTTTGGGTGGATGACATCATAACCCAACTACAGCTATATGGCATCCATCATCCAACGATACAGTTTCCGCTGGGAAATGAGTGCATCTTGGTATCTTGGGAAATGACTTCAATGTGCTATTCTGACCAGAATTAATTCACACTTACAGTATATGATTATATGAATGCAGCAATGCAAATTGTGCAAACATCTAATACTAACCCATTTTCATGGTTATAACATAGAACAGACTCATTGCATTACATACAATGATATTGTTGGATTTTTTGCAGTTATGGGCGGAGGTGGTACTGGGATGATAAGTAGGGTTTAAAAACGTGGACTGAGGCTTAGGAGAAGTATGATTGAGATTGAGCCAATGGAAGTGGTTTGATTTGGTTACAGAGGTTCTCAAGCTGTGGGACAGACATATGGACATCTGAGGACAATTTGACACAACATTTAATTACAACCTTCACCACTGTCTCTCTCCATGTCCTGTTTTAATTAAGAGACATATGCGTGCACGCGCACACACGCACATACACACATATATATATATATGCACTATGCTGGCTCCGGTCTCTCTCTCACTGCTGTATAAATAATCTGTTCTTTTAAAACAACACAGGCTTTCCTATAATCAGTAATTAACCTTAAGTAAACCAGAGACATCACTTCACCCAGATAGTCCTCAGGTGTTTGTGTTGGCTTGTGCGCACACACACATGTAATGAATATGTGTGTGTGTGTGTCATCAGTGACGTGAGTTCCTCATCCTGCAAAATGACGTAAGCAAAACAGCTAAATGAGAAACAAAGATCTGGTGTGCAGTTAAGTCGAGAAGGATGTCGGAAATAAGGACTGATGTAAAAACAGGCTTGCATTAATTTCATGTGGGTGTGGAAATTGGACAATGTTGCAATGCCGGACTTTAATGATCCAGTACAGTCTCTGGAAACATACTGTAAACTTCAGTATTGTAAACATCTTCTCTTGCCGATCTTCTGCGGTTCGACTCTACTGCCACTGAACCCCTGCCCAGTTAAATGGCAGGAAAGGATGAGGAAGTAACAGAGGTCACTATATTGGTTGTACATGTTTAACAGAGAAGAGTGAGTGAAAAAAGCGGCATTTACACAAAAAGTGATTGTACGTTTGAGCTGTAATCAGTAGAGATGAGGGTGTACGCCTTTCTTCCTCTCTCTTCTTCCTAATCAAGTTGAATAGCAGGGCTTACATCATGAGCGAATTACAGTAATTACAAGATGACTGCTTGGAGGAGCTGCTCATCTGCTCAAACTTGAGGAAAGAAATCTTTTCAATGAAACACACACACATTTACACACAAAACCCAACCCTGAAAAAAAAACATCTTATCGAGTGAAATATTCTCGAATCTAGCCAAATCTACAGTATGTATAATTTCTTAATATAAGATTACAACAAAAACAAATATAAGATTATTAATCTTATTTCTAGTCAAGTGTTACTAAAATTCATTCTTTTCTTATTCTATTGGCAGATAATTTTGCTTCTTTCAATAAATAAATCTCTAAAAACCTGCCAAAATGATCTGCCAATATAACAAGGCATTTTCACTTTGCAATTCTACTAACATTCGCCTAGAAATAAGCTTAATAATCTTATATTTGTTTTTGTTGAAATCTTATTTGAATAAATTTGATAGGTTTGGGCTAGATTCAAGAATATTTCACTTGCTAAGATGTCAGTTTTTGCAGTGAACCATGTCTGGACTACTTTGAATTGTTGTAAATAACCTGAAAATGTTTGATGTTTGATGAGCTTCCTGCTTTAGTCTAAGTTCCTTACATCGTGCCAGCTTCAGAAGATTATCATAAATCAGACCTGACGTCAATACAGCAGCTAGAAAGTAGCGGGACTTTCCTTGTAACGAGCAGCGCTCTGCTTACAAACATCCATTAGTTATCCATTAGTGGTGCGTAAATAAACCATAAAACGTCAGTGGGAATCTACAG
This sequence comes from Clarias platycephalus, assembly GCA_030068275.1. Classification (NCBI taxonomy): domain Eukaryota; kingdom Metazoa; phylum Chordata; class Actinopteri; order Siluriformes; family Clariidae; genus Clarias; species Clarias platycephalus. The sequence goes on from JAQQZT010000040.1 coordinate 9,774,791, forward strand.
TAGCTAAATGACCGTGAAGATGGATCTCCTCATTCATATAAGCTAAGAATATCTTTCTGTTCTTTTCACTCCCTGTGCATTGTGGGTTTCCCACGGGTACAAAGACATGCACTGTAGGTGTTTTCAAAATCCCCCTATGATTGAACATACAGTATGAGTGTGTGAATTAGTGCTGGGCGATATGACCTTTAATCAATATAACAATTACTTCAACTCTGTTCCTTGATTATGATTACGAAATAATTATTTTGTTTGTGGTGTAGTGGTTAGCACTGTGGTTTTACACCCTCAGGGTCAAGGGTTCGATTTTCCCACTAGTGCCCCCATCTGGGATAGGCTCTGGCATAGAGAATGGTTCTCCTCCATGATGTTTCCATGTCACAGACTGAACATACAGTACATATGCTATAGTTTCTGAAGGCACAGAACATGAACACACACAGTGGCGAAAGTATTAATAATAATAATAATAATAATAATAATAATAGACATGGGCAAGATTACATCCATTAGATATTCTGAATGGCTGACCCTATACAGAATGAATTAATACGTGAATAAATAAATGAAAAGCACATGTACGTATAGTGTTATTATATCATGAGAGCAGAACAGTTTGATGTTCAGTATTTCGTACCGTATGCTAATACTGAGTTAGTAGGTCATGTGAGAACATCACAAGTCATTTCCACATGTTGTCAGTAACATTATATGACAAATTGGACCCGAGTTACTTATTCTAAATGAAAGGTGGCAGATTACAAAATTGGGTGACTTGCATTCTAGGTTTGCTCGAGGTCCCAGGCTCAATTCTCAGGGATAATTTGTGTTACATTTGCATGTTAATTTATTTTTATTGGCATTAGCTGAAAATCCTTGAATCACCAATGGGTTCCTGCGTAAGACCTTTAACCCTCAGAAGCTTGCAGGGAATCTTGTTTCAGTAGAAAGTCACTCTGGATTAAGGCATGTGTCAAATTGTGTTTTAAAAATAAATAATTGTATAGTGTGGTTGACTGGGATACCTGCATACTATTTGACATCTAGCATACAGCGTGTACTGTACCTTGTGTGAAAATGATCCACTCATGGGGCCGCATCTTACATAATGTGATTGGTTGAACTTGTCATGTTATTTCCTGTTGTTTCATATGGACATATCAATCACACCTGGCTACAACTCATCTGAAATGAACTTGAGAAGTACATGCACACATGCATAATAACTTTTCTTTTTCTCTTCTTTTAAGTTTTTTGTATGTATAAAGTACAGTATATATTGTGTTTTTTTTATTATTTTTTTTAATGATTTGCTAGCCCTTAAAAATTCCCCTCTACCATCGACCATCGACCAAGACCACTGAAATAAAAGGTGACAAATTCAGACTTTTGACTGGTACAGTATTTGGGTGACGACCAGACAACCTGGAGGAAACCAACATGAACATGACAAGAGCATACAAAAAACTCTAAGCTCTTTATATGGGGACCCTGGAGCTGTGAGTTGGCAACAGTTATGCAAACCATTGAACAGTGTCAAAAAACTGTATTAGACCTGTGACCTACATAATAGAACTAAGAGGAGTAACATACAGTATAAAATTGTGCAATCAGTCCATGATTGAGAAAGACCTTATGCAACCTATAATAGTAACCCTTTTCTAAAACAAACTTAGAATGGATCCATGAGTATTTAGGCCAAGTGAGAAACCACCCTAGACCTCTGACATGAATTACATCTCACTGTTTATATCTAAAACCAGAAGATCTGGCACATATTATACCTTCCCAGTGCGTAATCACTATTGGGTTGTAGCTCTTGGCTGTTTCTTTCACCAGCTGGAGTGTGGAACTAATCGAATGGCTAGTGTGGTTAGCATCATGAGGCAATGATTACAGAGCTGCATGTCATTTTAGGCGTCATGAAGTGCCGACCCCCTGGCAAAGAGTGGGTTCTGCTTGCCCTGAGCATCCCCCTATAATCTAGTGCTTTATCCTCTTTGCATGTGTTAACACAGAGTGCCACTTAGTGTAATTACAGATCACACTCTAAATCAAGTCTCTAATTGCAATAAATAATTTTCATACCAGGCCAAAATGGGTACATTACAGACATGCAATAAGTATTAATATACACCCATTATACAAATGTATTATAAAAAGTATACTGTACAAGAATTCATAACATTATTAAGCAAATAAGGTTTAGTTATTTATATATTATGAACCTTTTCCTGACTTTCCTTTAGTAGCTTTAAAAGCAAACACTCACCTAATGAGATTTTTTAGAAGGTCTAGGTAGATTATGTCATGTTGAAGTTTGACCCTTTTCTTTGAACTATACTATAATTTTGTTTGCAGTATAAAGGATGTTTCAAGATTCCAAGCTATTTGTCTCTAGGACAGTCTAAACTCCGATTGACCCACAATCTGGCCTCTTAAAAAAAAAAATCTGAAATTCACTGATCAGAAAGTAGAATTTTCATGCATACATGTTGAAGGCGTTGAAAAAAAACAATTAACATTTGCAGAAGACTTTAAGCACAATACGGTGATGATAGTCTTAGCCGCAGTAAAATATTTTAATGGTGCAAACATTTTTTAAAAGGCCATATGTTCGTGAATGATGATCTGGCTCAGGTGGCTCTAAGCCCATTGCACTCGTTTCCATAAACATTCAGCGAGTGGAATGCCTGATCCTTGAAATCCATGTATAACTTGTTGGCAACCTGAAGTAGAGATGCATCTGTCTGTGGGAACTGAACACACTATCATTCACGAACACCACTTGCACATTACAGGAACCCAGCTGGTAGTTATTGCCACATCCCCCGTACAGTCCTGACCTCGCTCCAAGTGATTTCCACATGTTAAGACCATTATAGGAATTTCTGGGAGGCCAGTGTTTCAGACATAAAGCAGGCTGTCTGATCATGGCGTAGTGAGAAGACCTTCTACCTTGATGGAATCCAAGCACTAGTGAAACGCTGGGAAAAGTGCATTAGTGTAGCAGGGGATTATAGAGAGAAATAAAGAGCATTTTCACTCTCATAACTGTTTTGTAATCCTGTTATCAAAAGTTTGACTCAAGCATCCCTCATAATAAAACTATGGGTATCTATCCAGGCGGTTTCTGATTGCATTTATGTTTTTATGACTTCTACACGTATATGAACTTTGTTTTTGTGCTGCATTTTGCTTTTTTTTCGTCCACATAAAAGCTGCAGGGTAAGTGAAACATGAAGTGCATTAAAAATATATATATCTTTCTGCAAACAATGCAAAATCTGTGTACAGTATGCCCATTAAGCATGCACATACTGTATCCATTTAGCATGGCTCTTGATCAAGGTGTTAGTTTGTAGTCTGTAGGCTGTAATTAATCCTTATTTAATAAAGTTTTTGCTGGAAAGACTTTCTGGATAAAACTTTAGCAGTAGTTTAACCGCTTTGAAGAAAGAATAATCTGTAAAAGACACAATACAACGCATTGAAATATTTGTTCATACAGTATATATCTCAGCTTGTTAGGAGGTTCACGTCAGAGCGCGAGGTCAGCCATGATACAGTGCCCCTGGTGCAGAGAGGGGTCTTGCTCAATACGAACAGAGGCAGATTTGCAGTGCTTGATCGGTAACCTAAAACCTTAACCACTGAGCCAACACTGCTCCTGCTACTGTGAGTCCATATTTCCATTGAGTACCACCATGCATCGGAGCCTTTGACACAACAGGTTATGACATACTGTACTATTACTGAGCTGAGGTTTTCACGTGAGGCCTCTCAAACCCATTCAACAATTTCTGTGAAGACTGTTTTAAATTACTTTTTCCAGTGTCTACTTTTTACTCCTTTCCATCTCTTCAGTAAGATTTTCAACTCTATGTGACCAGAGTGGTCAACGCCTTACTTTTTTCATTTTGTTTTAGATTTTTAAAGAATTTAGTTTATATACTGTTTTTTTTGCTTTAATAGATATTTGTTGAAATGTATCACATTTTTAATTTTGGCATAAATTGGTTAATAAATCCCGTAACTTCCTGAGAAAACCATGCATATGTTCACTATAAAACTAGTGAAGTTATTTTAGGGGTAGCCAGGAAATCCTGGTGTCAAAATGAGGATGAGGGCTCCCTCTTACTTATTACATCATGGAATTCTAATTTCAATATTCTTAAAATATTTCCCCCTTACCCCTCCTCGTAAACAAACTAGCCATATCTGAGCAATCGGGCATGAGACAATAATAAATTTGGTATAAAAAATGGATCTTGTTCAACTAGGAATCTGAAATTATTCATGCAACTCAAGCCACCCAAAATGCAGCTTAATACCTTAAAGCAATTTATGCCAAAACCTTTGGTTCATACATTCTTATAGGCATACTTCATTTATAACTTCTTTTGACAGGAGTGTATACGGTTTTTCAGTTCTTCACTACTTTTGGTTTTAATCTCCTCTTTCACATTTCCATAGATAGAAGGCATGTGTGATGTTGTTATGGAGACACAGAACCATGAAACATAAAGGGACAGGCACAGCTGGTAATCTGACAGCTGATAAATGCACTTCTTTAGGTTCTGTGCCTCTAACTTCTTCAAATTTCACTTTGAATTATACCATGACATCTTCACCTTCATTTATCAATTTAACTCTTTACCACAGCCTTTCTCTGATCAACAAACCCCTTTCTTCTTCATTTTTTTTCTTCTTCTTTTTTGCGTATAAAGTCTATTACAGCAGCATTCTCATAAAAATTCCCCTCAATCATGTAGTGGACCTTTTTTTTTTTTTTTTTTTAAAATGAAAAAAATGGTTATAACCAACTTGTCACCAGCTTCTTGTTTTTTTTTTTTTTTAATATAGCTTCCTTCTACTTTCTTCACTTCTAATCTTTGCCTACCCTTACATCCAGGTTTCTCAGTCGCTTGTGTATACACGGAAACATGTGCATGTGTATGGGTGTATGGGTGTAATTCCAACCTAGTCCCATGGCTGCTCTCTGCGTAGAGGTTAAACAAACGACGTTATAGATTTACTGGACAGCTGTTGCTCTGGTTTTTCTCAGCATGTGTGAGGACCCACCGTTTTTATATGCTATAATCAGCTTTTTTATTTTGCAGAGTCTCATTATACAGGGCCAAATTAAACAGCAGTCATCAACTGAACTTGCGGTATGGTTTGGGATTCTGAAGATGCTGGATTAAGTCCTTTTCAGGACTAGTTTTATTTGAGCAATGTAATTATTTTTGGCATATCTCTGGGATTGTAATCCCATCTGAATCCATAATGTCAAGTCATGTTTTTAATAGACTGTGTGTGTGCACACATCTACAAAGATTACTGTGTATGCTTGTAAAGATTGCATAAAATCCTCTGGGAAAAGGAGATTCTGTGCTATTTCTTTAATATATAGATAATCAAGGAAGTTCGTTTTTCTAGTAAGAAAAAAAATGGCTGATCTTAAGACGCAGAACAGATCGTAGTACAGGTATAGCCAGTACTGTATATAAACTAATGCCCTGTAACCTACCGATAATGGGGCACAATGTAATTTATTTAAGGTTGAAATATTCTATTTGTATAAAGAAAAAAATGAGTACACACAAAAATCCCTGTAATTTATATACAGATCGCTTACCCAATGTGAATTAATCCTAATTCTTACAATCATCCATCAGCAGCATTACTTAATGGGCAAAGAAACTGCAAGTTCAGCAGTTATATCCTGTCTAAATAATGCTTTGGTTCAAGCTAGAGTCAGCACAAACAGAATGGTGGATTTGTACTACAATGGTCGCATGTATATTTGTAAACCTTTAATTAATAAATACAATCAAGATCAACTTTTTTTTTTTTTTTTTTAAACCAAATCCCACATGATCTCACGTGTGCACATCTGTAATAGTTGAGTTAAGGTTAAGGTTGTTGTACTGTAGGTTAGCATCAAAATTGTTTACTTTTCAAATGAAATTCAACCATATCAGCATCACATGTTCAGATCTGTTCAAATGAGATTGGATCCATGAAACTATTTGAAATCTTTGACAGGAGTAACATGAATGCATTCAGCTCATCTCTGTTCCAGTTTTCTGATTTGAATTTTCTGGGAGCAAGACCCTTGTACTCCACATCTTCCACTTCTCCGTAACTATGCCTTTTCTATGCCCACACTCACAAGCTGGTCTTGATATCCTGAAGTTCATCATGATTACAATCAGAAAATTATCCTGATCGTGTGTAGCTTAAAAAACATGATAACTTTGTAAGTGAAAATATCTTGTAATCTAAAATTCCATTTAATTTTCAAATAGAATAAAAAAAAAAAAAGAAAGAAAGAAATGCTTAAAACGAGCAAAACAAGAACAAAAAATGACAAATTTTGTAAATGTAAATTTGAAAAATTTATAATTTGTCTATAAATAGGCCTAATAATCTTATACTTGGTTTAGTGTAATTGCATATAACTTTGGGTAGATTTTTCATTTGCCAATATATCACTTGTTGCAGTATTATTATGTATATTTTACTAAAATAATTTAAGTTAATGTACTTAATTCTTACTTTTTTTTTTACTTAAACGTACCTAAACAACAATTTTACCATTATTTACTATTACTTTTTGTTGTTGTTGTTGTTGTTCAACTTGCATATTTTACTTGAGAGGAAATTGAATATGTTTAAATTGAATTTAATATTGGAATGTGTTGATACCGGAATCATTTTTTTTTTAAACATCTTTACAGCTCCTGTAATAAAGGTGCCTTTTTATTCTCATTTTTTATACTCCATTCTTGTTTTAGTTTTTTTCTCTTATTATTCTTAATTACAAATATATGTAGGCAGTGACATTGCCTTTCACCCCTACTACACACAAAACGGGATAGTTTAAATATAGCGATCGCCTTCTTTGAGAGCTCATGAAGTGGGTTATCAGTCTTCTCAAAGTTAAAGCACAAGGAGAGCTGATAAGATACTATGGAGTATAGTTGGTTATGATCCTTATGGAGCTAATGTTCCATGTTGGACAACTGTCCCACACTGGGGGTGCTTCTGCCTTAAGCCAGGTCACAGACAATAAGTGAGTAACTGAATGTTTTTGAGCTTAGTGAATAAAACTGACCACTGTAATGAGACTCTGAATGTGAAACTGTTTCATCCTGCTAGTGGACAGCTGTTTGGCCAGTTGTCATCCTTTGGGAATGGTTTCCATGTGTGTCTGATGGAATCCAGAACTGGAGTAGCAGGCAGCAAAAGCTCTGGAGGAACCATATACAACATAGCATTGTTCCAGCCAGCACATGGATCAGAAAGCAAGAAACCAGCCCTCTCTGAGGTCTCAATCATCCGAAACGTGCTGCTGTGTGTGGTGTGTGTGTTTGATTATGTGTCATTGGGGACATACAGTAAGTCTCCATTACGTCCATTTTCTATAGTAAATTTATACCAGTTTTCAGTGTGCCTGCATGCACAGGTGTGTGTGTGTGTGTGTGTGTGTGTGTGTGTGTGTGTGTGTGTGTGTGTGTGTGTGTGTGTGTGTGTGTGT
>JAQQZT010000040.1:9790247-9800399 GCA_030068275.1 Clarias platycephalus
TGTGTGTGTGTGTGTGTGTGTGTGTGTGTGTGTGTGTGTGTGTGTGTGTGTGTATGTGCATGTGCATGACATAAGTTAGTGCCCCACTTCTCTGATTTTAATTAAGTCAACTAGGAGTGAGCTGCTTCTCAGCAGGTCCATGCAGGGTCTCTCAGTCAAGCACTTAGAAGCACTAGAAGCACTGCGAGGGAGCAGGAGTCTTTTGAGGTCTCTATATTTGTCAGTGAGTCGGAGCACGATAGGAGCCTCTTTGGCACAAAGGCTTGTCAAAGAGGAGCTGCTGTTCCTGCTGCATGACTTCTGCATTCCTGTTCCCCTGCGCCGCAGTCATAGCGACGAGGAATTGGAAATGACCATGAACAGAGCAGAAAACAGGAACTTTTAATTCTGTGAACTTATAAATAACCTTGAGTGGTCATGAAGCAGGCTGTCCGAGGCTTTAGCTCTGTGAGCAATTATGCAACTATCATCATTTAACACACAAGCTCCTTTAAGAGACACTGTAACAGTTATCAACTTTAATTATGCTGAGGTTAGGGAGTGAGATAAGTGACCTTTGGGAAATGTTGGAGTAAGAAGCAGAAATTATTTCAGAGAGGGAGGAAGGGATGGAGGGGGGGGGGGAATGTTGGCAGATTAGATTAAATGTTTCCAGCCCAATTGCAATGCAAAACCCACCCAATCTCCTAGAGCGCAGAGTAATTTTCCCAAATGAATGGAGCTTAAACAAAATTTAAAACTATAAACTCAGGAATAATCAATCAGCCAATTTAGTTTAAGGTGAGACCCCAACTGGGCTGGAAACCAGCAATATTGCAATGCTGCCTAAGGGATAAGATGTAATTAGGAATCAGGATGTGTGTGTATGTGTGTGTCCAGACAAACCTGCTACCCACCTGCCGGCATGCACATTGGCAATGCAAACTCAGTGTCCTAGAGCGCCTTTGGGGTTTAAACTTTGACCTTATAATAAAGGTGGGGCTTAGGCATAGAGACTTCTGGTTGCTCTTTGACCCATGAAATGATCAGAGTGCACACACACACACACACACACACACACACACACAAATCAAAACTTTGTTATTGGCTCCATTTTGTTCTATCTTAAGCTTTGCAAACTATTCTAGAACAAAGTCAAAATGATGGTCATACAATACAGCATATGAATTCATTTCACCTGACATCAATTCCCTGTAGTTACATGGGCTTTTGTTATTTTTTTAGCAGGTTTTCCTCCACTGGAAGAAATCATGACTCATAAAATATTTTACCACTTATTTAGTATTTCTCTATAAAACCAAGGATTAAATAAAAAGAAGTATTTAACCAGCTGTTATTACAAGTAGAAGCAATCACAACAGTAGCTAAACATAATCGAGATTTGGATACTTTGGAACTTGGATGGGGCTCGAAGCATGCTTTTGTATGATTGACATTGATATAGTTGTGGAATTTATTAAATATGAGTTGTGTTTAGACATCTGGAAACAGCAATGCTGAAAAATCCACAATGAATTTTCTCATGCATTTTGGTTTGAAGTGGGTTGACAAGAGATATGCTCCCAGTGATGTTTCAGTCATGGTTGCATCAAAAATAACATCAGCTTTTGCCAGGTGTGAAACTGCACGAGCAATCTCAAAGTCAAGAAGTAAACCCAGTGTTGAGTGTAAAAAAATAAAAAATAAAAAAAAGACTGGCTACTTTTTTTTACACTTTGAGAAAAGCACAGGATGGACATAATCGAGTGCTTGTTTAGTGAATAAAGTCAGTTTTTTTTCCACCGGGGTTCTTCCCTTTCTCACGGTCACCACAACTGCTTGTTTGATCCACAAGATATTGCATAGGTTTTGCACCAGATACCCTTCCTGCTGCAACCCACCCATTTTTTAGGCTTAGGGCTCACGCAGTCCCTGGATATACACTGCACTGCCTGGCCTAACATAAGTCGCTACTTCAATTACTAACCTGCATCAAGTACTGGAAACAATTCATGAGATTTGAAACTACTGGAATTGTGTTAAAAACTGTCCAATGCATTATTTAAACCCTTATGTGGTCCTAAAAATATCATGAATGGAGATCGCTTAAACACTTACAGTACAATGCATGAAAAAGAGGCCGACGTTTGAAATCATAGCTATGTTTAATAGTGAAAATAACAGCATTTCACTCTGTGATGAGAACTCATGGGATTGGGACTAAACATCTGTGTGGCCACTTGTTAATGAGACTAATTACAAAAAAAACACTTACATTTTCTAGGGATTATAAAAATTGGACTTGGCAGCAATGGAAAAAGGTCAGGTGGTCTGATGAGTCCAGATTGACCCTAGTCAAGCGTTAAGGGCATCCGATGGGAAGCACATGAAGTAGTGCACCATGCAGTGTTATGATCTGGGGTTGTTTCAGTCGATCAAGTCTAAATTGAGCAATGTTATCTGGCTAAAATATGAAGTCAGCTGATGACCTGGATGTACTAAATGACCAGGTTTATCAGATCTATAGACTTTTTTCTTCCCTGGTTGAAAAAGCATGTTCCAGGATTCAAATTGTCAAAGTTTGGTTAAAGGCGTTCAGCTGCCTGCCCCACCACTGCCTCTAATGTAAGTCAATATATAACACAAAATACATTTTGTGGCAGCAAAACAGATTATACGGTTTCTCATTATGTCTCTTTGCCACCAATTTTGCTTTCTGTTTGGATTTTGTTACTGAACCCACCCCATGTCCTACAGTATATCCTCAGGCTTAAGTAAAAGAGAAGCGGTCTGGTCTATAGCCATGTTACTCTACTTTAACTTTACCATCCCAATGAGCAAACGCTGCCATAAATCTTAACACATACACACAGATGTTTAAACATTTTTGAATGCCCATACATGCAGTGTCCTCAGCTTCCACAAATGTCTCACAGAGCAGAAAATTTATATTAGTCACACAAAGCATGACAGAGGAAGGGGACTGCTGTTTTGGGTATGCATTCATGGCTTGTTGCCTAGGTCTGGGTTAACAGTATCCACCAAAGTTCTCTTAATTTGCCCTCTCCTCACTTGCTCTACTCACCATTTTATAAGATGATAGCTGCAGTTTTTTTTTTTATTATTATAATATAGTTTTTGTTCTGATCATTGACAGTGTTTGAGGTTAACTCGTCCACCAATTGGACCTTTTTTCTAGCAACACATTCCTCTGTAAGGGTGGGAAAGACTTAGTGCATGCTGCAAGAAATAAAAAGAAGTTTGCTTCATATAAATTTGAGGCTAATTACAATGATTAGATATCATGGGAAGAAGAGAGATGTTGTATTTCTTTTAGAAACCACTGGTACACTACCAACTATAGCAACAAACTGCAGTTACTTTCATTACAGTTCTCCATTAATACCACAATTACTAAATTTTATTTAGCTTCAGGGGCCAAATGCTTAGTGAAGCAGACAAAGGAATGTCTGAGACAGTAGAGGCAGATGGGAATCCCTGTGTTATCAGGCATCTTCAGGTTTAATAGTTTAAAGGAAACAGAGTGATAATGATCTTTAAAAGAGGCGAGCTAGATCATGTCAAGATATCAGTATTTTACAGCCTAACACCCAACCTGCAGAAACATGTACAAGTAAGAGACAAGTAAGCTGTAAATTGTTACCTGCTTTACACTATTAAAGCTATTTGTTAAACATAAGATTTAATTTTATTGTTCAGTAGTGAAAATACACCGATCACCCACAACATTTAAACCATCAACATTAAAACAACCTAGGTTTTACATTCCCCTTGTGTCTCCTGGGCAGCTCAGGCCCCTCAGGGCATGTCTCCACAAGGGGTGTGCTGTCTTCCATGAGGATGTTGGCAGTCGATCCTTTGGGTGCTTTGGGGTGAGGGGTGGGACCTCAGTGGATCAGTCTTGATTGAGACCTGAGGAGCTTGGAGGCCAGATTGATGGCCTTGGGCTCTTTGCCTGCTGGACCCTGTGTGTGGTGGGGTGTGGAGAACTGGGTGTTCTGGTGCCTTACTGTCACTTCCAGCATTGATCAGGTATTTGTGAGGTATTGGTCCCATGGGCATGGGTGAGCCTTGGGTGCCCATGATTCTGTCACCAGTTTGGAAGTGTATATTTACTGATCAATGGAGGTGGTGTTGATGTTATGACTGATCAGTGTATCTACTGTACTGTGAATGTTGCTAAAGCCTGGAGGTAATGCTCACGACAGGTAATGAGGAAGGAACATCTTTGCAAAGGAAACAAACAATCCTGTAATGCATTAACAATAACACGTCCAGCAACTTATTGAAACATTAACAGCATTTGGCTAAATATGCTTTGGTATATGCTGTATGTTGCTAATGGAGGTGTTGTTGACAAAGCCATTGCTCACTTGGTTAGTGTTCACAGTGTTCAAAATTGCATTCAGAAAGATATAGTAAATGTTTATATTAATTTTGGCAATTGCAACCATGTAAAAAGCATCTATTCAAGTTTTTTTTTATTCAACCAGAAGACATTTACTCATGCACTACGATAGATAGATAGATAGATAGATAGATAGATAGATAGATAGATAGATAGATAGATAGATAGATAGATAGATAGATAGATTTACTACAGTAGCAGTACTTTTACTCAATCCAGTGTGTTTTTGACTTAAGACACTCCGGTTTATGGGTGGTTTGTGTTAACACTATCAAGTTGAGCCTTTCAGAACATACCCAACTAATAATTATGAGTTCAGCTAAGATGTCGAGTCTCCAACAAATCACAGGCATATAATTGCTGTCATCTTTTCATGATGTGAATACATCAACACATGAATACTTGGATTTATTGACATCGTTGTCAAAGCAACAAAATTGCACTCATGTTCTGACATCACCAGTCCTAATTTTCAGCATGTTTAGCTAGGACAAGTGTGTTACTGTAGTACGGTGTCATCACAACAAGACAGAACAGCTTCAGTGAGCCTCCTCTACCAAAAAATATATGCTCAATTGATATTTTGATGATGGTTTTTGAGACGTTTCTAACACATTGATACAAAGTCTGCCTAGAAGTGATCAGTTGAGTTGAGATCTGATAAGTGATTTTCTGAAATTTTATCCTCAGCAAACCAATCAGTGAGCACTTACGCCCTGTCAATCAGAACAAGGTTACCCTGAAAAACAGAACATCCATCAGGATTAAGAAATATTTCATCATTGGATAAAGGTGATCAGTCAGTGTTGATTTGGAGTTTCCTTTAAAGTTGATTTTACACTGTATGATTTTCACCGCAGCAGAAAATAACCACACATCGTAAAACAAATTTCTTCTTATTCGAGCATCATTGGCTTCCAACACTGATAATCATAAAGTTTTGCCATTTGTTGTATTGTGTTGGCTTACACAACCAATTCAATGGTTTTGCAATGACACAACCAACACAATGTTAGAATGATAATGAAAATGCTTATAAGCAACATGGTGGTTTAGTGATTAGCCCTGTCCAGAGTTGGAGATTTGAATCACTCATCTGGTCAATGTGCATGGAGTTCGCATGTTCTCCTCGTGCATGGTGGGTTTCCTCCAGGTACTCGGGTTTCCTCCCACAGTTCAATTCAGGGTGTACCCTGCCTTGTGTCTTAAGTTCCCTGGAATTTGGAAATGCCAGGTAGCGTAATCTGCATGTCTTTGGACTGTTGGAGGTACCCGAATGAATTCCACAGGAGAACATACAGTACAAGCTCCACACACACAGACTCGAAGCAGGAATCAACCCTCAACGCTAACGACTGTAGCACTATGTCACCCAAATCTAACTCTTTTAAATACTTTTTTATAACTTTATTTCATCCCATTTACATGTACACAATTTGGCAGACACTTTTTAAGACAAATGCATTTACATTAGATGTGCAGTCACTATTAAGAAACATGTTATTATGCGATCATAAATATCAGCTCTCGCTCCAGAACAGAATGAGGTGTGTTCATATCCAAGCACAACCAACATAGCAGAACTACATGAGACACATAATCCATAATCTATTGTATAATCCGTAAACTGTTGCCTTAGAATAAACTTTAGAACGTCCCAGATAACTCATTTTCAGTCAAGAAATCAAGACATACACACTTGCAATCTAAACTGCATGCACACAAAAGAATGATATTTCGCAGTGATTAGATAAGCATGCTGGAATTGTGACCATAGTGGCACCCTTTTTGACCGTGACTCCTGACCTCTGACCCTCAGAACATAGAGCGCATTTATTTATTTAGGCCCTTGACCCAAGGCACATTAATCATCATTGTCATGCCTGTGTGTCTGTTTATGCTGGTTTGTCTCTATGTGTGCTTACTGAGTGTTTAAGAAAAACAATCGAAAGTGTGTTTAAGCATCTATAGACTAAGTGCATGCTTCTTGATGACAGAATTGTAACGGGTGTCCATATTTCTGCTTAGGTGAAGCAGAAGGTACTTGGGTGGTCTTGTATCTGTGAGTGTGTGTTACGTAGATAGAATTTGGTAGTTATAGTATCCGTGTGTGTATTTGTGAGCAATTTAGTAACAAGTGGGAGTTTCCAACTTTCCTGCAGCTGTTGCACAGATCCATTCCAGCTGGATGCACAATCAGGGTCACCTCAACATAGACACAAAGTAATTTATTGTGATCTCACATCTCTGTTCTACTAGTAATACATCAGATACTGCAGCAGCTTGGTGACAGGGCTCCTTGCTAAACCTCCATTGGCTCTGAGGTTCTACATAGTTTATCTCAACCTTAAATCAGCAGAATAAACAGAAACGTACACCCTGGTCAGAGGAATAAGGACTTTCCCATTAGCCACACACAGTGTATACTGATCCGCGTTCATTGCTGTAAACAGCCATAACGGCTCCAAGTACCCCAGCTGAAGCCACCTGCCTCACTCCCAGGCTGCATGAATTTATTTATTTAAAATTTAAAAGGTTTAATGTATTTTTTTTTTTAATCCATTTTTCAGTAAACACATTATCCCAGTTTCCACATGTAGGGCTGTAGGATGTCTTCAGGACATATTTGGGACATCTATTATAGCCTTCAAATGTTAACACCCCAGACATCTACAGGTCTAATTTCCCAAAGTCCTAGAAGGTCTTCTACATTAGCTCTAGTCTGCATCCATATTGGGTGCTTGTGATCTCAGTGGATCCAGAGCCTATCCCTAGGGGACAGGAATGAGTCAGGAAGGCATCCTTAATGGGACACTAGGCCCTCACCGTGTAGTTAATCAATCAACGTGGATGTGCTAAACAAGCATCAGTAGAACCCTTGAAATTTGGAAGACTGAAATGCGATTGGTTGAAATATGTTTGGCTTTCTACACTCTACATTTGACACTACGCCAGGACACAAGGAGCCAAAAATTTGTTTGAAAAAGTTAATGTTAAGTAAACATGGTCGTCAGTTGAACATCTTATTCCTGTAAAATTAAGAATTCCTGGCCACTTTTTAAAAATAAGGCAAGCAACTCAAACTAGAATTTACCATAAATCCTTTATACAACAGTTACAGGACAGGAGGCGTTCCATGAGTGCTGAGACTAAAAGCTTATGCAAAATAAGTGGAGACATGAGGAGAAAGGAGATTTACAGGACTGTGCATCACCTTCTTGGTTTATTCTCCATACCTTTTGGTTACGTAATTCCACCACTTGCAAAATAATTGGTTAAATTAGTTATTGGAGCAAAATAACTGATTATACAGTATAAACAAATTATAATCTGTTGATAATAAATGGCGATTGTAGAACTTTGTAATATCACACTTGAGGGAGTTCTGTTGTGCTGAATATCAGCATGGATGTGATGTCTACAACTGCATCACAGCTGTGCTGTTATTCAGCACATCAGCACTCCCTCGGCTATGATATTGATTAATTAAAAGATCATTTACATACATCAAGCTAACTGGAACTAGACTGCTAATCAGATTCTAGATATACACGTACTATAGCATAAAATATTATTATTATTATTATTATTATTATTATTAACAAAAACAACATGTAAATCACCTTGTTACCACAAAATGTCAGACAACATTTTGTCACTGTATGTACTGTAGCCATTGTGTGATTTAACTACATTTTTAAAATCAATAAAATGAATCTCTCTCATTTTGTATAATATTTTTCAGTTTATTAGAAAACTCTCATATCTAATAATGCAACAGATCAGCTTTCAAAAGAATTTAAATGCAGATGAGTTTTTCAAAACGCTTTGCTGAGGAAAGTCCTTATGCAAAATTTGTCTTGTCTCACGACTTTCTCACAATTTCCACTGTTCCTTCATTCCAGAACCATTAGACTAGCATCTGTGTTCATGTTAATACTTGATCCTTACACTATATCTACTGGGGGAACCTGAGATATTTTCCAGCTACAGGAAAGCTGAACATTACAAGGAATAAGCACCATCAAGGGGGCTGTCACACAACATCCTTCTGCACAGTCCTGATACTGAACACTGAATGTTGATACCGAACGTGATACACAATGCAGATGTCGTTACAGTTTACATAGAACATGAACATGCAGTAATGTAATGTATAAAACATACACACATTGATTTGCTAATACTGGAGAGAAAAACTGTTTGGCACTATTTCCTCCAGTCTTTAGTGTTGTGCTTTTCATTTTTTCCATCCTTTTTTTTTCTTTGGTTGACATTATACAGTATACAGTATAGGTAAAGACGTTTTCTCCCCATTGTAGGTTTTCCATCTTTGTTATAATTGTGCATGTGTATAATTGACTAGAATGCTTCCAGTGATTGCATTTCTATCGTTGAATTTGAAAACCAATGTTTTTTTTTTAAATTGTACTAATAATTTTTATGATTCATCATTTTTGACATCCAGGATGTCCCTTCCTCTTTACCTCTTATGTTTCATTTATCGTTCCCTTACACAAAGCAGAAAATATCATGTGATTTCCGACCTTGTCCATGGACCACCTTGTTCACACATCACTGTGTGTGTGTCTGCGTAAACTCAAGACCCCAAACTTTAAAAATGCACTCTCTCTTTCCAACATCTTTCCCTGGTTTCCTCCTTGTCCTTTGCTCTAAATGTGCACCTAACAGAGTCCAGAACCTCCTCCACATCCAGAACCAAAAATATCAGCAGATGAAAGGATTAAGACTTAATTGTTTTTCTCCTCCTACTTTTTCATTCTCTCTTTTTTCTTTTCATCCCCATATCACTTCCACAGCTGCTTTGCTCCCATAATCTGCACTCCATCTGCTCTTCATCTCATTCTTGCTTTTATACTGGATATAAAGATACACTTTATAGACAGTTCTAATTCTCATAGAGATTATAATATTAGAGGGATCAGGAGATCAGATCCTTTACACAGACACAATGTTAGCTCTTGTTCAAGGTATATGAAAAAAAAGTTAATGC
Organism: Clarias platycephalus; assembly: GCA_030068275.1. Lineage (NCBI taxonomy): Eukaryota > Metazoa > Chordata > Actinopteri > Siluriformes > Clariidae > Clarias > Clarias platycephalus. The sequence continues at coordinate 9,799,670 of JAQQZT010000040.1, forward strand.
CAAAATGTTACAAAATCAGATGTGGGACTTTTCTAATTAATAATGTTAAATACTAGCAAATTTGAGTCTTATCTCTGAATTAATAACATATTTTATCATACAAAGTCAAATTCATTTTTTTTGTTCAAACTATTTAAGCTATTTATTAGTGTGTTGATGTTCCAGGGAAGTTTTATTAGTAATGAATATGGCATTTAACCAAAATCATATGAATAATGTTAGTTATTAAATATATTACATAAAAAAATAACACTATTTAGACACTGATGCCTGATGTCACCGCCATTGCTTTTAAACCAACAGAAATGTAGTGGGAAAACAGATTTTGTACCTAAAAACATTTTTTTCTGAATAGTAAAAGGTTCTATATAGAACCTTCAAGTGTTTTGTCTTTACTAGGGTTCCGACATGTTTTTTTTTCTCCCCTGATTGAATTCATTAGTTTTTTTTTTATATGTAAAAATTTTTTGTATGATCTGTAAATGTAGGGAGCGACTTGGTGGCGTAACTTTTAGTACTGTGAGTCCCAACTTTGGATCTTTGTGCATGGAGTTTCCATGTTCTCCCCATGCTTTTTGGGTTTCCTCTAGGTGCTCCAATTTCTTCCCATAGTCCAAATACATGCAAATTTGCTTTATTTGGCAATTCCAAAGTGTCCATAGTGTGTGTGTGTGTGTGTGTGTGTGTGTGTGTGTGTGTGTGTGTGTGTGTGTGTGTGTGTGTGTGTGTG
>JAQQZT010000040.1:9801509-9820840 GCA_030068275.1 Clarias platycephalus
AGCCTGCCCGGGAATCGAACCCGGACCCTGGAGGTGCAAGGCGACAGTGCTAACCACTACACCACCGTGCCGCCTACCAAATGTTACTGATCTCTCCAATATAAAAAATAATTGCATCACTTTTTAATACACAAATGGAAGACCGCTTTTTGGTCTTCTGAATTAAGGATATTCTCTAAGAACGCATGCTCATTTGAACAGTTGCCACAACGCCCAATATACAGATTTTCTTCTACACACTCTAGGGCTGTTTGAATTTATTTTTATTGGAAATAATTTTATCATTTTATAAAGTACATGTAAGTATATCCAAAGCTTAATGTACAGTATACTGCTCAAAAAAAAAAAAAAAAAAAGCGAACACTTAGTCCTGGTTTGACTTGAACGCCCATGTATGTGTACATATGGTTCATACCAGGACTAAGTGCTTCAGTTAAGTGTTTTCTTTGTTTTTTTTTTTTTGCATCACACCCGTAATGAAGATAAAACACTTACTGGAAAAAAAAAAAAAAATCATGAATATATGATTTGCATTTTTCCCCATTTCTCCTCCTTCCCTCTTTGTACACTCACACCACAGTTCTCCCACACACTCTCATACACTTTCCCAAGCATAGCATCATGTTTTCATGTATATTAAATGGATCATGAACAATCCTTTACAGCTTACTCACATTACATATATTTGTTATACGATAGTGTATCACAAAGAGCAAACATAACCCTTAAGTAAGAAAAAGAGGTTTGGAAAGGAAGCACACACTATTCCTTGATTTTATAGGGATTGCCTAAAAAAAAAAAGCATTTTTTTTCTCTCGCTCGCTCTGAATTATAACAGCATAGTGAGTTATACTTCACCCCACATGTGCATAACTGCAATGCACATATCTTATAGCAATATCACACAGACAGTCGCTATTCTATGACATTTACTGCGGTGATAAATAGTATGAGTATGCTTTTATGCAACAAGTACACTGTGTATATCCACGTGTGTGTCCATTTTTCAAGAGAATGGTAGGATTCAGGAGACAAACAGAGCATTAACAATGTAAGTACGATGTATTACGGATGTGGTATGGAAATTCTGTATGGTCTGAACAATATCCCACTGTAGGAACGTGTGATAATTCACAGATTTTAGACTAGTCACACAGTTAAAGGGGTCACTGGTTAACATTAGACAGTAGCCCTTTGTTTCACTGTGCTCTCTCTCGCTTTCTCTCTCTCATTCTTTCATTGAGTTTGACTGTGTGCGTGCATGGTTCCAGTTCAAAGACGCTGACTCACCAAACATCAACATGACATCAAACTACCTTTCAAGACCTTTTCATCATAACAGTTGGCTGCCAGGTATCTGTGTGGGTGTGTGGGTGTGTTAGCAGGATTACACATCATTCTGCGCTTTTCTGATTCTGATACATACCAGACTGCACCATAATTCTTTTTTGTCTGCACGCTTTCTTGCTTTTTCTCACACTTCTCGTGCTCTCTCTCTCACACACACACACACTGTATAACTCTTTAAATCTGAGTATTTGCTAAATTAAAACACTATGAATATTTGCCCCTAGATCCACCAATCCTCTTAAACACCATGCCACCTCAGCACCCCCATCCTCTATCCCCGCCGGGCTCCCCGACCTCTCCAGATGTGACCACTTTCCTTCCCAATCAACCACTAAATCTCCCCAAAGCACAGTACGACCCCAAATCCCAAATGGCAGAGTATCCTAATAACCCCAACTGACTCCTCACTAACACCTCGAGTCCACACTGCAGCCAGATGTGCACTCAGGTAAGTGACTCAAACCACCCGCAGTGTAAAAAAGTAATACAAAATCAAAAGAATATAAAATTATTCATATAAATGGACCCAATTTAATATGTACTTTAAAAAAAAAATTAAATCCTGTTATTCTGACATTTAAAATTTCAGAAAAAAAAGGGACGTGATCAGTAGTAACCTTTTGATATTTTTGGTAATATTAGCATCTTCATTTAATTATGGATTGGCCTGTGCAAAACTACTTTATCCCTTAACCCAGGCAAAGTCTAGACTGCGTTTAAGCCTTAAAACCCAGAGTATTTTAGCTGTTTTTTTGCATTCCCACATTTTAATGAATATATACTGGCTTCAAGATTATGCAATATAAAGTGTTATATACTTTTAAAAATATGATTAAATTAATTATTCATTTAGCTAGTTACATAAACATTTATTCATTTATACCGCTTATCCTAACTACATGAACAATGGGTCACGATATAGGCAAAGAAATACCATAGACATTCATTATCATTTCCAGTTGGTTGTGTGATTAATGATGAAAATATTTTTGTGATGTTATTCTCACATTAGTGCTCAAAATTGTACTATACTGTAATATTGTACTATAACAATTAGTGTTTTGAAAAAAAAATTAAAATTTTGGTTCTTCATGAATGTATCTGGATAAATTATCTGCTTTCTGGCTGTAGAATTTATTTTAATTAAGTTTTCAACATAATCTCCTTTCTTTACAATACATTTTGTCCATCTGTTAAAAAACTTTGTGAATCTTTGAGCTGCTTCCAGGGAACCAAACAGGTAAATGTCTGATGGAGCAATGAAGTTTTTGCAGAGTTTCAACAAGTGTGCAGACATGCATCGTCATGCAAGATTACAACACCCTTGGATAGCAGTTCTCTGCATTTAATTAAAATTTTAGGCTTCAGCTCTTTAATAGGCATTTACTCGTGTATTTGATCATTTGATCTTCCAATACTGGCCCTTGGGAACCCCCCCCCAAAAAAAACTGTAAGCATGATGGTTGATGGTTGGTTTTTAAACTTTTTTTGAGCATGTTTCCGTTCCATACTGTGCCGTTTACTCTTAGCCTCATATGATGAGATTTTTCACATGCATGTCTCATCGCCAGTAATAATTCTCTATAAGGAACTTTCATCTACCTTAGAGTATCAGTAAAAAAAATTTGCAGATATCCAAACACTTCTGTTTATGCTAAGCACCTAAAAAAAAAATCATCACTGCACACTACTCTTTGTTCATGCAAATCAAAGAAAGGCATCCATTTTTGTTCACAACACAGTTACAAATGAAATGATGTTCACACCTGCACATCAGTGACTGGGGAGACAGTAGCCTTGAACGGAAAGTGCTGATAAGACACAGAAGTTTTAATATACCCAAAGCTCTTATAATTACGCACACCCCGCTTTTCAGTTATTTATTTGTAAAAAATGTTTGGAATCATGTATGATTTTCGTTCCACTTCTCACGTGTACACCACTTTATTGGTCTTCCAATAAAATTGATTCATGTTTGTGGCTGTAATGTGACAAAATGTGGAAAAGTTCAAGGGGGCCGAATACTTTTGCAATATTTATATATATATAAATAAGTTGACCCAGCTCCAGTTCTAATAAGTCAGTCAGGTGTTTCAAAGCTGCTATGCTGTTGAAGTTTTTAAAAATACAGCAGATCCACAATGTAGAGGCACAAAAACTCTTTAAAAACACGACAATCTATATAAATCCCTGCATTATTTCCCCCGACACACACCTACACTCTCCAGCCTGCCATTAGCCTGCTTCCTGTCAGAAATCTGGGCTTATAGCCTCAACATCTCAATGCAAACACCAGGATACTTTAACTGAAGCCCCCTGGGCATGCTCACATTCACACACATACACACACACACACATGCACAAACACTTTACAACCCTAAGCTAATTTCCCATTTCCATGTGGCGCCTGGGCTTAATCCTCCAGCGCTGACTCCCTAGAAGGTATACACACACACACACACGCACACACACACACAAAGAACTAAGGAACTCGGTACACACTACAGGCACACACAGTTAACCTGCTGGCATGAAAGTTTATAGATTTGAGAACATAATTGCCCTTTGTGCTGCCAAACAATTGACCAGCTATTTACCGCCAATTACCAAGTTACACCAGCCACTAAATTTTATTTAATTTTATAGCGCACATAAACACTCATTGGTGCACATACAGGAGCACACACAGGTGCATGCACATTTAATTGATGCATATGGTGTATAGTGAGGCATGTGTCCATATACTGGACACACATGGGTTCGTGAATGAAAGCAATAAAATGGCATGTGAGCATACAGGCTTATGGTGCATACATGCAGTGTAGGTACACACCCACACACATACACAAACGCACACAGTCAAAATCCTCTGTATCCATTTCACAGTTTGACATGATTACAACCAGCGAAACCTGGAAAAGAAATGTCTCCTTACATTTGGCTATAAAACATTAAGAGCGGTCACTCCATGGGTTTCTGGTATTTCTCAGTATTTCATGCAGCCAGAAAGAGACATTCGTTTCCCAGCCAACAAAGTGACCACTAACAAGGGTCAGAGAGTCGAAGGTTAAACCCACATACCCACCTCTCAGGGTGTTGCATTACCTATAGAGATGGAGATAGGGAAATGCGGAGCTTGAGCTGAAAGACACAGAGTGAAAGAGCTTAGAAGGTTTAGGTGATTTAGGTTGCAATCAGTTCAAGCACAGAATCCAAATGAGCCGGCTCCCTTTAAAACGAGAGCTTGCCTATATATATTGGCCTCCTGGTGGGTTTCATCCGGGTTCAACAATGCAAAGACATGCACAATAGACTAACTAGCGCTCCCAAATTGCCCGTAGTGTGTAAATGCAGCCCGGAATGGTGTGAATGGTGGGCAAAACTTTTTTTTTCCCGGAAAAGGAGTTAATTACACAGAGGTAAAATTACAATTCAACCGTGCATGTTGAATGCAATAATGGAAAAAATATTATAGGAGATGGAGGTAAAGAAATCAACTCATTAAGTAAAGCTTATTCTGGATAATACGGTCATGCAGTGTCCGATTTTTACCTTTATTAATTATTAGCATTTTCTTAAGTTTCCTTTTTAGTTTTGCCTCGGCATAACTAAATAGCATAAAACTCTTTGTTTTAATTTAAATACCATTAAAGATTCCACCTTATACTGTAGTTCTTTGATATTTTTATTTATCCTACCAGTTACATTGGAACACATAAGAACTATATTGGATAACTTTTATCTGACAGTCATTTAAGTGCACAGGCACAGACCCTAACTAAATCAGCTAGCAGCATTATCAGTATTTATCTAATATTCATAATCACATTTGCATATTTGATTTTAGCAAGACTCTAGCGACCATCTGTAAACCAACTGATAAGATATAAGATGCTAGAGAAGTGCTTGCTTGACTTCTTGCTTAACAAAAGATTCCTGTCAGGGCAGATCAGAAATAGTTCAAAAGATACTAATACTGTAAAGCAAAAATGGTAGCATTGTTAAATGCCTGTCACTGTGTAACATGTTTGCCATTAATAACAGAAAAGAAAGGTTCATGCAAATATCTTACCACTGGCAGGATTGAGAAATGAAACTGTTGAGAAATGAGATGTCGCAATACTTACAGAAGGGACAAATTAAAGGACAAAATAGGGAGAACTGGTGACCGCAAATCCACTAGTTATGCTGTAAATAAGAATTTTCTGCCATTGTTTAAGTTTGCTTGTTCAAAGAATTGAACTGTCTTACTGATCGCCTTTATCCATGATGGAACAGTTCTGTCCTGATGTGAATGGTCTCTTTCATGCAGTCTATCCAGAGTACACAATGGCTCTGAATAGGTTGCTGAGTAAAATAGTTAAATGAATCAGAACCTTTTAGTCTAGATATACTGTACAGAAGTATGATGCATTCTGTCCCAGCATGAAAAAACAATTGAGTGAATGTCATTTGGTAGAATCTCATTTGTATGGTGTTGCCAGTACAATCATTTATGCAAAAATGCACTGAAGAAGGCATTGAGTTTGCCTAAGACATTTTATTTCCATTAAATGAGCTCAAATAACTCAAACAAGTATGTAGGAATGAAACAAAGCAAAGTTAAAGTATATGTCACTATTTCCACAGGAGCTACAATGTCCAGAGGGTAGGACGAGTTTATGAAAAACAGGTCAAAATAAAACTTCTTTAAGTGTTCCGTTGATGTGATACACCAATACTACTATAGATCATCTGTCCAAAAATGTCAGAAAATTGCAGAGATTCTTGGAGAATGACCTAATTTCAAATGGATTCAGTTTATACGCCTAATAAATTGTCCATTGCTTGCATCATAGTTTTTGTCAAAATACAGAGTCCATTTATGCACTGTAGTATAAAGTATGTGGAAAGATCAACATAGAATAAGTGTACGTGATTTATGTTGTGTTTGAGGTGATCTCCTTAGTGTAACCTCATAAAGAGAGCACCAAAGCAAAGCTTGCCAGATTCCACCAAATCCCCACGAGGACTCACAAATCTCCCTCTCTGGTGGCTTGCTATTGTAAATGTGTCTACACTAGGGAGCGATTTAGTAATGGATGTGTCCTCACTTGGCCGTTTAGACTAATCCTACTCAGACTTACACACACACACACCTCCTGATTCCAAAGTCCCTGCCCTTTGAACTTTGCCCGTCAAGCTCATTCCTCATATGTGCAGCTAGTGGACAACTGGAAGGGGAAAAAACCCTAAATCTTCTCTTCCACAAAGCAAGAGATTTAAAGGCACTGGGGCTACAGAGGAGGTGCTTTCTCCCTTTTTTTTTTTTTTTAATCTTTCTTTGATCTTCACTCTTGTCTCTTTTTGTGAGATTTCTTTTTGCGAAAATCCATTAGCTGGAGCATCTCTGCAACATAAACATTAGGTTTTCCCAGCATCAACATGAACACTGCCAAAAGTTTAACACATGGGTAAAAATGTTATCTCTATCCTTTAGCAAGCACGAAAATAGTTATTTGATTCATGCAAAGGTTTAAATAGGGAAGAAAGTCTTGTGCTGTCGTGAAGTTGCTTATTTTCCAACTTCAGAATGTCCTGAAGTGTTTTATTTCTTATACCACAGCCATACCATAATTTGCCAGCTATTTTTTTTTTCTGTTGAATATCTATACATGATGTTATAATATGTCGAAGAGACAAAGTAGCTCCTGTTATCTTTTACAATATAGCAGCTTTAAACACTGATTTACTTACCGGACTCAAAATCAAAATCGAATGAATAAGTACATACAGTAAGGACTTTGCTGTTATAATTTTTTTTGCTCCGCACACAGATTGCGAAGTTTTCACCCAGAACACAAGTACAATGAAAGTAATCAGTTCCAAACTCCACAATCCTCATTCCATGCAACATGTTCAGCTGAGACTCAAATGAAGTTTCAGCAGTCTCACTAAACCAAATTGAACTGCATGTACTGTAGCACAATTTTTTTTCATATATCTAACCGGAACTATCCATGTAGAAATAAAATAGTTACATTTGTGCTAAATACACTGAAACTTTGATAGATGGCAGCTTGATTTATCTCCATGAGACTGCAGATGCTTCATATGAGTCTCAACTGGATTTTGGAAGGGTTGTGGAATTTGGCCCCAATTACTTACATCGTACTTTTGTACCGGGTAACAAACTTCACATTGATGTGCAGAGCAGGATAATTGTATTTGTTGGAATGTACTTTTTGCACCTCGATTTTGATTTAGGACAAACTTGAAAAAACCTGAATTATTCCTTTAATAAGACTGCTTGTCAGGTTGCCAAGAAAATGCAAACCTTCTGACCTGAACTCTCTCAAATATGTCTATTCAAGTCTATATAATATATTACTATTATATTATTATTTACATTAAATAAATCTCTCCTTATAGAAATGTCATCTTATTGAGTTTAGCTGTGTTATATGGGAATTGTGCCATCTTGGACCGCAAGATCCTACAGCGGCTTGTGATAGTGATGTCTATCAAAGCCACCATCGTTGTGGCTGATCAGACACACCCCTCACACTCACTCTCACTCTCACTCTTCTGCCATCTGGAAAAAGGCACCGAAGCATTCGGGCCCTCACATCCAGACTGTGTAACAACTTCTTCCCACAAGCCATCTGTCTCCTCAATAAAAGGGGACTGGACTGATAAACACTCACACTCACACATACACACACTCACGAATGCTCAGCAAAGGGGCCTGAATGCTTCTGTACCTTTTTCCAGATGGCAGGAGGGTGAAGAGTGAGTGTGAGGGGTGTGTCTGATCAGTGCTGGTGGCTTTGCAGATGCAGTGTGTGGTATAGATGCCTGTGATAGAGGGAAGAGCGACCCTGATGATGATCTCAGCTGATCTCAAATTTACCATCTGCTGATGGGTCTTGCGGTCCGAGATACCATAGAGGATACAGTAACAGATGTCAGAATTCCAAGTAACAATGAAAAACATATAATCACCTCAATACAATGTGACTGAAATGATAAAAAAACAACACTCAAACACTGATCTAGCAATTTCACACACCAACCTGCAATTGAATTTTTTGCACAATATTGATTATCTGTTATTTGCACAAGAACTCTTTTCGATCTTTAACAAGAAATGTTTACTGTTTCATCTATTGTTGTCATGTTATCGCTTTTTTTTGCACATTTGCACGTGAACTTTGTGTTGTCTTTTTGCTGTCTTTTATATAGTTTTGTTAATTTATCAAAATTAGCTAACAAGCTTAGCTAGTCAACTAATTAGGTATCTTAGTTAGCTAGTTAGTTTTGTTAATTTATGTTAATGTATGTACAGTAGTATGTAGCACCTTGGTCCAGGTGTGTTTCACTGTGTACTGAATGCTATATGGTTGAAATGACAATAAAAGCCTGCTTGACTGGAAATAATGTTTTTCAATGATCATCCATTCAGGCCCCTGTGAATGAGTTGTTACTATAGAAACAATAGCATACCAGAAAGAGCCCATTATTAAATACGGTAGTAAATGTGAGGTTTAAATTAAAATCAGCGCCATCATTACAGTTACTGAACATTAATTAACACTAGTCCGAGTTGTGAGTTTGCCACAATTGTGGTGTAAATGAACGCGTACAGACGTATGGTCACAACGTGGAAAATGACATCTGAACAAATAGGTTTCCATCTGTATAAGATCAGTGAGCTGTTTTCCATGTGCTGTGTTTATGTGTATTGCCTAAGTGGCTTCGCTCATTTTTCTTCATTGCTTTGATTTATTTTGTACTCATCAATCTTTTCCATGTAAAAACAGAGAAGCGGGTGAGAGGTCAACGGATAAATGATTCTTTAGCATACGTCTGCACCCGATTCCCCCTACCTCTACCAGTACCAACTTACTGGTGAAAAATAAAGAAAGGGTGTCTACAGGCATTTGCAGAGCCATTCACATTAACATGCAGGCACACACACATGCATACCCTGTATGCACTCATATCCTGTAATATCTGAGCAAAGAAACCACTAGTGAGTTTATTCATCACGGCTCCAGATATGCATAAGGGCCAGCGCTTTAATTACTGATCATTATCCTTCCAGCACAACGTCAGTGTAGCTACAGTATGGCAGGCTGTAAGACAGACAGGGAAACAGAGTGAATGTATATTTAAGCTATAATGGTATCCACTTATAATGGTGACCAACCAAAAAGACAGATCCATTTACAATCTACAGAACACACACACACACACACACACACACACACACACACACACACACACACACACACAGGAAACCCCACTCCCATCTATTATACAGATGATATAAATAAACACACTCTTTCTCCTTTTCTCACACAGCAATGTATCTGACGGCTATTCTCTCCGCTAAATAGATTATTTTTGTCTGGAAGTAATTTGCCGCTTCTGCTGCTGGAGGCTCAACGTATGTCTAGTGAGTGAGCACGGCTTCAATATGCTTCTCAGTGTGTGAGAAGAGACAGGAACAGAGGACAGATAGGTTAGTGGGTGCTAAGTTTAGACTGAATAAGTAACCATTTAATGTTGACGGCTGGTTGATTCCATTATTTTTTTATTATACAGTTTATTTTCATAATTTGAAATGCAGAAAAACAGAATTTCATGCTTTTTTTCCAATTACTTTTTCCCCAATTTTGTCTTTGCTCCTACATTCAATTTGTTCCAATTTCCTATTTTTACTGTGTTAAATACAGTTGTTCCTATAAAAATAAAAATAAAATGCCTCCTGATCTCCCAGAGCACTATCACCCCACTGCCACAGTCTAGTAGTCAAGTTCACCTCATTACTGACTAAGCACCTGAACTGAATTACAGACACACTCACTCACTGCTGCAGCACAAAAGGACATTCATTCACATGTTCTTTTTGTGTACTATACCTTCTGTGTTGTTTATCTCCAGTTATTGCCCTGCTATGTGCCCTGATTGTCTTTTCGGTTTGATCGTGTGCCTGTCATTCTGACTCTCGCCAAGCCCCGCTGATGTTGCTCGCAAATTGTTCAACCACAACTTGTCCCGGGTTTGTCTGAGAGCTTGTTCAGTAAATCCTGTTGAATTGAATTGATTTTTGGTAACTTTTTCTTTTTTCAATTTTATCCCTTTTATGTGAAATGCAGTGTTATTTCCGATTATTTAGAAATGCACCATTTTAATGTTTCTTTTTTTAAAAATCAGTTTTGTCCTGTTCTTTTATAAACTACTTTAGAAATCGTAAATTTTGTAAGGACAAAGGCAAGGATGTAAAGGCAAAGAAGGATACAAATACAGAACATAGGTATTTACAGTGGTTATACAAAACAAACTTGAAAACACCCTAACCAGGTAACTACTTGTAGAATCTGTGGCAAAAAACACTATGACCACGAGCAATACTCAGAAATATGAATCACATTCCGGACAACATAACTACATAAAACAATATGAAAACTGGAACTTAAATACACAGAACATACCACACAAGTGATAAATTAAATGTGACAGCGAATATGGCTTGCAGTGGTTGATGGGAGCCGTAGTCCAGGACCTCCTTGGAGTTTGCTGACAAAACGGCCTTTATAATGCATGGCTCCCAGCATGCAAAACAAAGTGCAAAAAAGGTACTGGTAAGTCATAATTCATGATATAATACAACATGTAGCCAAGGCAGGGTATGGAGATGGAGCGATGTTTTCAGCCGGACTGGGTGATGCAACAACATTAGAAGCAGGGCAGGGAAGCAAGGCAAGGCAACCCTATCAGGAAGGGAGGGAGTCACAGTGATGTTCTCCACTGTGTCACCTATAGCTAGCATAGCAGGAAATGGGGGGTGATTCAGCAACATCAAGAGTGGTGCACCGAGATGGGGTTATGTCCATGGCAATTCTGTGAACCAATATGGCATCCTCAACAGTGCAGTGTGGGTAGTCAAAAACGTCCTCACCCGAGTCAGAGACAGGCTGAAAACATGAAGCCCTTGAGAAACAAATACATTAAAATATTATATGATACTATACTATACTATATGATAATATAATTGAAATTGTACTTAAATGGAAAGCCGGTTTAAAAATAAATAAATAAATAAAGACATGCAGAAAAAGCAATAGAAGCCAATGCAAGTCTTAAATTTCCAAAGTGTTCATCATTTTGTAATCAAAATGATTTAAAAATGAGTTGCGTGTGTAAGCTAAGATAATTAAATATAGCACATAGTAGCAGAATCTTTTCCAACACAAGCCACATCTGTTATAAAATTACAGAGCTGTCTATCTGGATGGAATCAAGTGATCTGACTGTTGAGTTTTGAAGAGTAGAAGTCTAGCTATTGTGGATCGTGATTTTCTCAAGGTATAAAATACTGACACTGTCAATTAAATGTGACAGGCTTTTTACACTAGAAATGCTATTGTGGACAGCCAATTGTGCAAGTTTCACATGAATTTTTGCCCTGTGTCCAAAACAAAGGACTGAAACTTGCCAAATTCATGATGTAATGTAACATAATCATACACAGGAATAAAATCAATGCATCTTGGGATATTCGGCCAGCATGGAAAAAGACTGGTTGCATACAACCTGGAGCTCGCTATAAAATATTAATGTTATGGTGACTGAGGCATCCAGATATATTTCTGTTCCTCGCGGAAGGACATTCGGTGAGAGTAATGTTCTTCGGTGTGAGAAGAAACATCAAAGGTGTGATTTATTCAGCAATCAGTTTCTCATAAAAATGAAACATTTTGTTCATATTTTGTACTCGTAACTCAAATACAGTAACAGTAAAGTGTATTAGTGAGTTTCGCTATTCATAAGTATAAGAAGAGAAGGCTGATTTATGTTTCTTCATATAGGTACATACTGTATGTTGCTGTTCTACTGCCAAGTTTCCAATATAGCAACAGAAAAGAGCATGCCTTATAGTTTTCCCACATCTCGCTCAAACCTGGTCTTTTGATTGCACAGAATAATGGTGCACAGTTATGAGAATAAAATCTGTTTTTATTATGTCACCTGCCCACAAAGCAAGGCAACACACAGGCTATATCCTTCGTCTCACATTAGCATCGTCAGTGTCGAAACTTTTGTTCTATCTTTAACAATTCATGGGAATTTGACCAAACCTTCACCTTTATTAGGAAGCATGTGCACCAGCTATTTCATTTTCTAATAACATCATGTCCTTGGAATATGCACATCTGTTCTCTATATAATCCCCTGCGACACTAATGCACTTATCCCTGCGTTCCACTAGTGCTTAGATACCATCAAGGTGGAAAGTTCTCAGTACACCAGAGCCCTGACCAGACTGTCTGCTTAATGTCTGAAATTCTGGCCTCCCAGGAACTCCTTTAATAGCCCAAACATGTGGAAATCACTTGGAGCGAGGTCAGGACTGTGCGGGGTAACGTTCCTGTAATGTACAAGTGGTGGTCGTGTGCACAGTTCCCACAGACAGATCAGTCTATTCTGCAAGTTGGCAACAAGCTACTGTATCTGTCCATTTTTCAGGCATTCCACTTGCTGAATGTTGATGGAAACAACTGCAGTGCGGGCTCCAATCCACCTCAGCTGGGATCGTCACAGACATTTGGCCTACTTTAAAATATTTGCCCACTTTGAATGTTTTACAGCAGCTAAGAGTCTTATCATCGTATTGTGCTTGAACTTTTCTGTAAATATCTCTGTTATACACCTTCATTTGTGATAAAGCTTTGACTTGAACGCCTCTCGCATTTTGCTTACTTTACCATACCTTACTTATATTTTATTTTTTTCTGCTCACTTTACAAAAATTTCTTTACTTTCTTATGCAATTTATATTAGTTATTTAATTATCTAACCTTCTTAAAGAACCTAATAATTGTTACTTACAATTACTTACAAATTTTCTTTTTGTCTCCCAGTCTAACACAGAAACATGCAGTTCTTTTTTTATTTTATTTCTCATACTTCCCCTGGTATAAATTCAGAGAAAATTAGTTTTACTGCTAGAACAGTAATTATTTTTCCCCATAAAAATGAAATATTGGTTCAACGCAAATGCAACATACCTTTACTAACTGATACTTCAAATGCAGTGACAAAATGAGATCTTCCCGACATTCCTAAGGAAGTGATTAAAGAGAGGATTAATTTATTTAGCTTTTTTTATAGATCTCTCCATACTGGCATATAAATGCAGTTAATTCTATTGCTGTTGTATTCGCCAAGCTTGCAAATTGGCAAGGAGGGAGAAAATGCTTTTTAATTCTGCCATTACTTACTGATTTAACTTTTTTTTAACCTACTTGTTTCATTGCTCAGTTTGCCGAACTTATTAGATATATTAAATAGATAGATTATTAGATTTAAAAAATATTATCTTTCATAATTACAGTAGAGATGTTACCTCTTGGTATACATTTATACATCCTTCGTGACATTAGGTAACTTTTTTTCTCTTATTTATTCATTCTTTCCCACTCTCTCTTGCTCTTTTTCTTTCTATTCATAAATTTCAGATTATTATTCTTTTTTTTTTTTTACACTGCTTTTATCTTTCCGTAATGTTAAAAAAATTCAACAAAAAGCAATACTCCTCAGTGTCTGATGATGCATCAGATGTGATGCATGCTTTATACCTCATATATATTTTAGGAACTCATAACTCTAGTTGAGAAAATAGTGTCCTTCAGACATTTCTAAGTTTGGTCTCTCACAGCAGTGTCCAAAATCTGGATGTACAGGCTTATCTGAAATCTAAGTTTCTGCATACAGGTACATACATCATGCTGGAGTTGTACTCCCAAGACTTCAGTTTGCCAAGCAAGAAGATAATGCTTTATAGTTTTTCCACTGGTTGCGAAGGTGCAGAGACTATGTTATGAAATGTCTTGATCCATCAAAAAAGAAAGATATCAACGTCCTAGCACATTTTCTTATTTATCATTCGACATACTATAAAATTATATCTTAACATGTACATAAAGTGAATGAGGGAAAATCTAATGATTATTCAAAATGATATTCTACAAATACAGGAAAATTAAGCCTCTAGACATTTTAGATACATTTCCTATTTCATTTGACAGATTTCAGGCTTATAATAGTCTTTAAAAAATAATATTGGCAGATACAGTTTACTTAAAATGCCAATTAGAGAAATAGTCACTTAAATAGGTAAAATGACTACCATAGAAAACGACAAGCTTGAAAAATAGGTAAAAATAGGGTTAATGGAAAAGTAAATGTAGATCAGACAATATTTTCAATGTCTATAAAATAATAATTATAATTGCCCATGTGCAAGATATTTCAACTGGCTAAAATACACAGATCAGCCATAGTCATGCAGTTTCTGCCAAAACTGTTCAACCCATCAAGGCATGTAGTCCACAAGACCTCTCAACATCCTGTGGTATCTGGCACCAAGACATTGGCAGTAGACCCTTTAAGCCCTCTAGCAATGTTTAGGCAGAAAGTAACAGCCACATGAATGCCTGGACCTAAGGTTTTCCAGAAGAATATCGCCCAGTGCATCATACTGCACACTGCCTCTACTGTCTTGTCTTCATCTCATAGTTCATTCTGGTGCCATCTCTGCCATCTATGTGAGATCAATCCAGATGGACTGGCCTTCTCTCCCCATACACATCAATGAAGCTTGTGCACCCATGTCCCTTTCCCCACTTCACAGATTGTCCTACCGTGGACTATTACATACCAAGAACATCATGTAAGACCTGCTGATTTGGAGATGTTCAGACCCCAAAGTAGTTCAAGATCCTCATGCTTGGCCATATTCCCTGCTTCTAACATTAACTGCCTGTTTAATCTTTCCAAGTTCCAATGCTTTCAAGTGCTACTGTAACTAGATAATCAATGTTATTCACTTTCACTCTCAGGTTTTAATTATGTAACTAATTAGTATAGTTTGTTACTTACAGTATATGACTAAATTCTTTAATCATAGACTTGATTTACTTTTATTAAGATTTTGTAAGTCTTACTTACCTCTTTATCATTTTACATTGCTTTAATTATTTTACTTTGATATAGTTTACATTTTGAGAAAATTGTAGAAGGTGTACAAAAGAGTGTTATAAATTAAAATTTCAACCCATTTCCGTTTGATAGTTTGACAGCTTTAACATGGAAATGGGATCATCATAATATACTCTAAGTCCCCAACATTCAAACAAATTCCATTCTGAGAGCTCGTTCGTAAGTGCAATTTGTTCGTAAGTCCAACATTGTCTAGATACTAGGATACTAACTCAATTGCCCATACATAGTATAAAACTAAGGTGTTCCAAAAGTTCAAAACTCGAATGTTAGTATTTTGGGAAATTACTGTATATTTTTTTCATACATTTGGCTGAGCATTACTTGCTCCTATAAGAAGTAGATACATAAAGTAGACCTTACTAGAGTTAAGATGACAGGTGCACACTTTTTTTTCTTCAGCTACACTGAACTTGATAAATGCTCAGCATCTTAGCACACTTCTTGTTCGTGAATCGTGACCTCTTGCATGTTTGACCAGACAGCCAATAGTTTCCTCTTGCACTGTATAACTATACAAGGTTCAAAGTTCAAGCTTGTATTGTCTAGGATTTTTGTCCTGTGAGGGCAGGGAAACTTCCTGCACACGTCCGCTTGCATTGTTTAACTGGAGCACTGGAATACACCCTCAACGTTAGCACACAAACAGTAAAAGTACAAAGTAATGAACTTCATGAATCACTCTATTCCTGGGGTGAAAACACAAATAAAAAGAAAAGCTGATAAAAATGAAACAATTTAGTGCAGTTTTTATGATTTCTATCAAACAATGAATAGGAAAGGAGGAAATGCGTTATATGGTGTGTGATTAATCTAGAAAAACTTATAATTTCGTTTGAACCAAGATTGTGTATAATTCATAAAGTGGTGCATATGTCACATAAACATATAATGCGGAATATAACACAAATGTAATAATACGGGCAAAAATGTAAGAATATTGATTTCTTTTTTCTCCCCAGAATGACTCAGAATTGCATTTTAGCTAAGGATGTTTAATGTTTAAAACAGATGATCTGATGCTCAAGAAAGCAGATGAGGAGTACATACAGTAGGGGAGAGGACAAACCACACCGAAACAGCTCTCATGCACTCTGGAGAAAGTGTACAGTGTGTTGTAAGGTCATTGGTTTGGAGAAATGGAACTCTTGATCCTATTCCAGAGTGATACACAAAGCAAAAAAGAAATAAAACAAGACCCCCACACACAAACAAATAGGGAGAGAATGATGTCAAATAAAAGTACAGCATATTAACAACAGCTTACTCTGATCATCAAAAAAATAAATGTTTGGCTCATTTCCTTTTCAGATTCCATCACAAAGCTTGTTTAAATTTTCCCTTTTATAACTTAGTATTACTACTTTATAGTCCCTATGCTGTCCTGAAGGAAAATGTGTGTGTTTATGTATTTGTAGTTGTCTGTAAGATAAGCATTCATTGACTTATAATCTCATTCAGATCTTACTCAAATTGCATGGCTTTAAATTTCACCTGCTTCTTATCTTCTACTATAGGTTGTTTAAAGGCAAGCTATTATGCTTCATTAAATCTATTACATTCCCACTGGACTTAAAGCTGGCTACACAAGTTACCCAGTTACCTTGGAAGCAAATATAGTGTATACTAAAACTGAATAAATTATTAATAGATTTTTTTTTAATCGCCATATGTCTTTTCAGCACTAGTATATTTTTTTGTAATGTGTGTATAATCACTCTCCAATTAATTATATGCATTAATATAGAGATTAAAATCATGTAAAATGTTTGGCAAATTCTAGACAAACATATGCTTTTGTGGAGAAATTCATTACTGAGTGAGTGTTGAAAGCTTCACTTTCTAAGCCAAATTAGAAGATAATTGATCTTATTTTGGATTTGCCCCTCCCAATATTCACAAAAGAAATCCAAAAATGAGCTATTACACTGCTCAGCCAAAAAATAAAGTCACCACTTCAATTTAAATAAGCAAATATATAAGAGCATTTCATTGGATAATTACTGCCGTTATAAATGTTTCAACTGGTAATAATTCTTTTAACCCTAATGGATTTTTTTTTTTTTTTTAAACAACCAGGTCAGACCAGGTCGACCAGGTCCTGTGGTCGTTGAAAAAGATATGTTACTGTGTTTCAGAAGGGTCAAATTATTGGCCTGCATCAAGCAAAGAAAACAACTAATGAGGGTGTTGAAATTACAGGAATTGGGCAGTTACAGAACTGTAAAAGGCATTATTAAAACCTAGAGGGACAGTGAAGAACTGTCAATTTTATAAAACAAATGTGGTTTTAAAAAATCATAAAACAAGAACTCAGAAACAGGATTGGAACTAAATAGCTGTGTGGACATTGAATAATAATAATAATAATAATAATAATAATAATAATAATAATAATAATAATAATAAACTCGTGAGACTAATAAAAAAAAATGGATTCAGTTTGGAGCAATGAAAAAGGGTCTTGTGGTTTGATAAGTCTAAGCCGCTGAAGGCAATGCCATGAACTGGGATTTCTTTAGTTGGTCAGATCTAGGCTAAACAACATTATGTGGCAATAAAATGAAGTCAGCTGATGACCAGGGTATCACATCATTGTATTTTATTCCCTCTGATGACATATTCCAGAACTCACTTATGGCAATTGTGAAAAAGTGGCCCTGGGAGAATACATAATAATTTTCACACACAAATCAGGTTTAACCCAATTGATGGTCTTTGGGGTTTGCTGAGAACAACTTTTATGGAGGAGTGGTTCAATTCTGCTCTTTAGCATATACAAGATGACAAAAAATAAAGAAGATAAATAAATATTGTGACATTGCATAATGCTGTCAAAACTATGTCATGGCTAATGTGCAGTTTAATCAGAGATAATGGCACTGAAACATCAAAGTGGGAAACTTTTTTTGGGGGGCGGCAGTGTATATTACTTTTGTATTAACGGATACATTCAATACATTCGATATTATAACAGATAATACTTGTCAGGCAAGCTGAATTGCCATCCATCTGCAAAATCCCAGGTTCTGAAAGTCGGGATCTTCAGGTGAAATCTGTAAAATGTGTCATTAGATCTCTTGGTTGGGATTTAGTCATACACATTTCACGGATACATTTTGCAAAGTATTTCAGCCCCTGAACTGAAACTGTCATGACTGGATATGGTTATAACAGCAACAAAGAAAAGATGGAGGAAAAGAAATTTAAGTATTAATTTAATATTTTTTTTAACACAATGTAAAATGTTTTTTTATCTGTCCAGTGAATTTCTTGGATTGAGCTATGTGAAAGAAAATAGGAAAGAGAATCCCTCTTGCCCTTTTAAAGCTAAATATTACAATGATAACTCACATCCAAGACCTGATTAAATAGATTCTTTGTAAAAAAAAATAAATAATAATAAAATATATATATATATATATATGTATATATATATATATATGGCAATTCTTGCCTGGCAAGTGTTATCTGTTATAATATCGAATGTATCGAATGTATCGAATGTATCCGTTAATACAAAAGTAATATACACTAACCCCCCCAAAAAAAAAGTTTCCCACGTTGATATATACATATATAATAAAAAATAAATAAATAAATAAAATAAAATAAAAATCAGGTCAGTGAGAACAATTTTAAGTGTTTGACTTTTTGTCAAGCAGCATGGTGATGTAATGGTTAACACTGTGGCCTCGCAACTCCAGGGTAGAGGGTTCAATTCCTGCCTTCAGGTCTGTGTGTGTAAAGTTTGGATGTTCTCCCAATGCTTGGTGGGTTTCCACTGGGTTCAACCCATAGTTCAAATGCATGCATATAAGGCTAACTGCCATTTCAAGATTGCCCAAAGAGTGAGTGAGTGAGTGAGAGTGTGTGTGTGTGTGTGTGTGTGTGTGTGTGTGTGTGTGTGTGTGTGTGTGTGTGTGTGTGTG
>JAQQZT010000040.1:9825700-9840027 GCA_030068275.1 Clarias platycephalus
GTGTGTGTGTGTGTGTGTGTGTGTGTGTGTGTGTGTGTGTGTGTGTGTGTGTGTGTGTGTGTGCGTGTGTGTGTGAGCGTGTGTGTGTGTGTGTGTGTGTGTGCGTGTGTGTGTGAGCGTGTGTGTGTGTGAGCGTATGTGAGCGTGTGTGTGTTGGTGCTGCTCCAGTTCCATCCACTGTCCATTGTTCGCTCATGGATCTGTTTGTAATCAAGACTCTTGGCCTTAACTGTTTACCTCAAACCTCTCTCTCTCTCTCTCTCTCTCTCTCTCCCACAAACACACACACACACACACACACACACCACTCTGATATTTATAATGCAGCAATTTAATCTAAAGTATAGAGCAGCTCGATATTAACCCAAACCTTATGCTCAGTACCGAGTGGAAAAGAACTAATGGGAAGGAAAATGTCACTACAAGGTCAAAATGTGTGGATCCTAGTATCCAGATAGTACAATAAAAGTCACACACAAACCACAAACACACATGCCACACACTGCTTCCACACACACAAAAAAAAAAAAACACAAGAAAAATTCTATATATATATTAAAGAATTTCACCTATACCTTATAAAAACATTTTAAGTCACCCCCTGTATGACCTGCTATGCATTTGTTTCAAGCTTAAAACATATTAATAATACAAATAAAAAATAAGTCATGCATTTAATACAGTCATGTGAGGCATTTGAGGTCTATGTCATTTTTCATTTCCTCTCAGGCTCTTTTCAAATTGGGTTTTTATATGAAACAGGCTAAAATTCATCTCAGCCTAATCCATGTCTTCTGCTGCCTTTTATGTAAACAAGCTGTAACAGAAAGTGGTGGAGTCATGGGGACAGATCCACCATGCTGGTTCAGGGATGTGTGCTGATGGACTTGGCTGTTTTACATATTTCACTTGGCTCTTCAACTGACACAGATTTTCCTAAAGCAGAGAAAGAGTTCTTTTAAATGCAGGCTTACCATTTCCAAAATGTTGTACTATTACAGACAAAAGTCAAAGGCCACATTTATGAGAATTTCTTTTTTATTATTATAATTTTGGGCGGGGGGTCAATTTGAATGAACACATTTATGTTGCATTTGCATTCACTCTGAACTTGGCCTCATGCTGAAATTCTCCGTTTAATCATATTGAGGTGTATGGAATGAGCAGGATTAACTGTCCTTGTTACCAAACAACAAACATCCTGTCCGAGTGTTCAATGACCTGGTAACTTACTCTAGAGTGTGAGATGGGAGTAGACATACAGTATATACAGTACTGCTAAGCAGCAGAGGTGATAATGTCTATTTAAAAATAAAAGAAAAGAGAATTAAAAGATGTTTTTTTCCATTACAGAACCACCATGAAGTGCACATTTCTTCACACGTAGAAACACCTAAAGGGCACTTCATCACATTTTCTAGCAGGTCAGTCAGCCTACAGGGAAATACTTCTTATTTTTTCAGTGTAAGTGCACAGCAAAGGGCATTTGATCATGATTTGCTAAATGGAAGGGCACATTAGCTGGCTTGTCATCACATGTCTCACACATATCAGCATCCTAGAAGACACTTCATCATGTTTTGATTGAGCTCCGACTACACACTACCAGTGTTGACTGGTCACCAAAGGCTAGCCTGTCTGGTCCTATTCCAGGGAAAAGGCACTGCAGAACAAATCACTGAAAAGAGTCAATGCTTACCATGGAAGAAATACTGTATCAGCCTACCACTTACCGGCCCGCCAACAAATATCCAGAGGCCACTGACCCAGCCTCTAACTCCCCCAAATCCCAACAAGTCTGATCCACGGGGCTCCCACCCTGCAACCCACAGCACCCAAAGGGGTCACTGGCAAGTCCTGATGCCAGATACCACAGAGGTTTTGTGGATTGAGGTATCTAGAAGGCACAACCTATGCAATATAAGGCTTAAAGTTTTGCATTGTTATGTTATGATTGATCAGTATACAGGGCCAAAAATCTGCTCCATAGGCAACAAATTATTTAAAAGTATTAATTAGAGCAACTACTCAAATTGACAGCCTCTGACTTTGCTGCACTTGTGTATACAAGATAATTGAACTTTTCTTAATGTATCAGAACTGATGGATTTACATGCTGGGATGATTTCTTTCTTTTAACCTACTTCATTCTGATTTCTCCATGAACATAATTATATATATCCTGAGTGAGGTATTCGTTATTAAGCTAATTAGGCTGGATGTTAACATCACCAGAGTGGTGTGTGTTGCTGAGCATATTCCCCTTCACTCAACCCTTGCATGTTGAGAGTCTGGGACTGAGGACTTGTCTTAACTTGGCCTCTGACAGAGAAGGATGAAGTGGACTCTATGTGATTTGACACACCCGACCTTTCCCAAGCCCTGCACACAAATTGGTGTAGGCTAAATCAAAGCCTTGGGTCTGGAGTAGCCACTCAAAATTGGAGTACAACCTACAGAGAGGCATTTCTCCCACTTGCATCAAGCCGTCAATAAGCTCTGAACTACTCTTTTTCATAGTTCCACTTCAGTCCAGCATCCTGTAATCTTCCCATTATAATTCTCTCACTTCCCACTGAGTGCACTTATATTATTTGTAAGCAATTCTCCAGCAACTATTAAGCTAATGACACATTTTCCTGATAAATAAATGCATAAAAAAATCTGTTTACTGGAACTTATTATGACAGTTATTGAGGCAGTTCGAGAACACTTGGAATATGTATTATTGGAGACCTCACTGATGAATTCCTCAGTGAAAGTTAAAAAAAAAAAAAAAAAAAAGTAAGTTATAACTCCGTATAATTAGTCCCTTCAGGGCTTTTTCAACATAGTTGTATAAAACCAGAAAACCTCTGTGAAAGATTAAGTAAATTGTAATTGCATTATATTGCATTGTTCCACTGTTTGAACATTAGATAAAGTAAAAAATAAGACAAGATGGAACATGTTGATATAGGAAATTATTTAGTTATAACCATTTGAAATGGCCCAACAGGACACGGTTAATGTCCAAACCTATTTTGTTTCTTTTATCGGACAGTAATTCGTCAATACTACTATTTTTAGGTATTAAAGAAAGAAATCAAACGTCTTGCCTATTTAAAATTTCATTTATTGCACCTTGTCATGGAACTCTACTTCCTAATTACTTTAAAAGTCACAGTTTTATGTACCGGAAGGAGGACTCAAGTTAATGTCAATAAAGGTGTGAATCCGATTGACATTTCAAGACTTCAAGGACAGTACGGTGAAAGGTTTTTAAAGAAGGTTGTACTTTCAGGAATTACGATCCCAGCCCAGGTGGCTCGGAGTGCACTGCAGTCATTGCTGTGAACATTGGAACTTGTGGAAGAGGCAAATCTGTCTATGTGAACTGTACACACAATCATTCACCAACACCACTTGCGCATTTCAGGAACTTGGCTGGGAGTTACTGCCACATCCCCATACAGTCCTGACCTACTGTAGCTCCAAGCCATTTCCACATGTTTGGGCCATTAAAAGAGTTGGAAGCTCAGTGTTTTAGACATTAAGCAATGAAGCCGATCTTGGATCCAGCGTACTGAGAAAACTTTGAACCTTTATTTTATAAAACGTACTAATGAAATAGTGGGATAAGAGCATTAGTTAATGAGGAATTATACAATATAGAGAAATAAAGGTAGTTTTTACTCTTATGACTGTCTTCTGTTATTTTGTATAATCAAAAGTAGTAGTTTGACTTGAACACCCATCATATAATATAAAATAGTTCCTTAACATGGAAAACAAAGAAAGCCACAACACACCTTAAAAACTGCATTCAAGTATATAGGCCTATACTCCCTGCTCACAGTCAGTCAAATGCTGCAAAACTAGTAGAACGCTGCTTCATATTACAAATGGATAATGCCCCCAAAATACAGTGAAAGCTACCCAAATGTTTCTCAAGGCAAAGAAATGGAATGTTCTTCACTGGCCAACTTAGTCATGCCAACAGAGCATGTTTTCCCCTTATTGAAGATAAGGTTCAAAGCAGAAAGCATGCATGGAAATTACTTTACCAAACCCTGTAATTTAAAGCTGAAAGCCTTGACTTTACTCATACAGTATCTTGACTGTTTCATTTCAAATTCAATGTGGTGGTGTACAGATGCCAAAAAACAACATTAATGTCTCATCATCATCATCTATACTGCTTTATCCTCTATTCAGGGTTGCAGAGGGGCCTGGAGCCTATCCCAGGAGACAGGGTGCCAATCCATCGCAGGGCACACACGCATACACACACCGAGTAATTTGGGAATGCCAATTAGCCTATTCTCAATGTCTTTGGACTGTGACAGAAAACCCACCCAACATGGGGAGAACATGCACACAGAGATGGGAATTGAACCCAGATCCTGGAGATGCAAAGCAACAGTGCTAATCACTAAGCCACTGTGTCGCCTACTACAGTAACATAATTATTGTAAATGCATTTGTGTAAAACTTGTAGCTTTGAGTTATGCTTTCATAACACAATCAACATCTGACCAATCAGAATCAAGTCCAACCATGTTTTTCTCATTGTTATCCATTTGTTAATTTCTAGTTGTTTTCCGCTTTTAATAAAAAGCATAAGATTACTTCTCTATAGTTACTGTAGCCTTCTATATCCTCAATGTTATCTTTTTTCCTCTTTTCTTTTGGTACACATTTCCTGCTTTCCTATTACTTTTATTCTGCTCAGCCTATCCATGTGCCCATTCATGTGTAATGCCTAATTGCCATGAATGTTCACTTTTTTCTAGTCCATAACGAGCACCATGGTGACAAACCCATTTCCCTTTTATCGTCCTTTCTTTCAGATATGTCTGACTTCCGTTCTCTCACCATCTCATTCATTCAGGCTCATGCAGAGCAATTCAGCCATGAAGAGAAAACATCAAAACCCCATCATCACCACCCCAATCTCCCTCTCCCTCTCTATCTCATGGGATGCAGGATGAAGCGGGTATCTTACACAATGCCGAAATTTGAAGAAAAATACTTGACACGCATATGCACATGTAAACAAACAGCCCAAACATCAGAATAGGAAAAGAAAACCGACAAGGTCAAGAAAATCGACTAATGTAAATCCAAATGACACAATATACACAGATCGTACAATAACCACTGACTGCGTACTTTAATCTGTAGCCAAGGACCTCGGAACAGCATGATATGGGTTTGGTTTGGGTTGTGTGTGCGCATCACTGTATGACCACAGTACTGTATGTCTTGTTAGACTGTGGAATTCAGTACAGCTTCTGCGCTAGTGTGTTGTTGAAAAATATCTTCTATGCAAATCAAATGAAACACTGAATTAACCTGGACCACACACACACACACACACATGGTTTTCATCATCTAGTTTTTAATCTTTCACATTCTCTGCACTACTGTTCTGCATATTTCATCTGTGTGTGTTATAGATAATTAAACTTTACCTGATTGTGAGAGGTGAGGAGTTTAACAATGAATAAAGGCCAGGAATACAGCATACTCGATTCAAATACACTTTTCACTGTTTTCACTTGTAACAATTAACTCGGTGTGTGTAGAGAATGAGTAATTGTACTGCTTCCTTACATTCCCATGTCTTACAAAAATGTACCAAAAACTTTACATTGATTTAGAGAGCATGCACACACACACGCACGCACGCGCACACGCACACATACACACACACACACTTCTTTCTCATTGTCATTGTAAGTGGTCTGAGGTTTGTGGTTTGTTTGAGATTTATGTTGGGCTGACTTGGCAGCCTTGTTTAACCACATAGTTAAACAAACTTCGGGCTCCCTTTTTTGTGTGTGAAAGGGAGGGTGCACACAAACACACAAACGCACATCCGTACATGTGCACACACAAACACACACTTAAGAGCTGTCTGCCTGCAGCCTTTCCTCTCTGTAAGAAAGTCTTTGTATCAGCTTCATCAGTACAGACACTATATATGCAGTCAGGACCAAATTTAAGTTTTTACAGCTTTCGGTGTCTGTACACCATGACATTGAATTTGAAAAGAAACAGTCAAGATGTGATTGAAGTCAGGACTTGCAGCTTTAATTCAAGGGCTTTGTCAAAAGTGTCTCATCAACCATTCAGGAATTACAGCCGTTTTTCATAAACACACAAAAAATTTGATAGGGGCCATAAATAATGGAACAAATGGAGTTGCATGGGCCAGGTGTGGCCTGTTCCATCCCTACTGCATGACTAATCAAGCAGATAAAAGACCTGGAGTTGGTTCATGGAGTGTTACATTTAAAACTGGTGGCTGTTCAGTCAGACTCCCAACATGAGGTGTCTATGCAGCAGACATCATTAGGCTGGGGAAAAAAAATACAAAATAAAATACAATAAACCCATTAGTGAGATAGGAAAAATACTGGAAGTTGCCAATACAACAGTTTGGAACATTCTTAAAAAGAAGGAATTAACTGGAAAACGGAGGGAGCAAAAAACCTGGAAGACCAGAGAAGACAACTAAAACAGAATTTAGTCCATGGTGAAGAACAACAAGAAGAACAAGTTGCAAACCACTGGTACAGTAAGACTCAAGGCTAGATTAGACTTTACGTGAAAACCATGCCAGATTCTTTGGACACACACACTATGGGAACGCCAGTTTGCCTAATCTGCATGTCTTTGGACTGATGAAACAAAAATAAACTTGTACCAGAATGATAGGAAGAGAAACGTATAGAGAAAGAAAGGAAAGGTTCATGATCCAAATCATACCACATCATCTGTCAAACATGGTGGAGGCAGTGCTATGGCATGTACGGCGTGTACGGCTGCCAGTGGAACTAGTGTTTATCAATGATCCAACTGATAAGTCACAGGATGAATTCTGAACTGTAAAGGCTGTATATTATCTGCTTAGATTTACTGTAGCCACTTGCCACAAAACTGGTAGAAGACCAAAGCTAAAGGGCTGTGATGGGCTGGCAAAGCAGCTCAAGGCAGGAAACTCAGCATTTGGTTATGTTCATGGATTCCAAACTTCAGGTAGTGCAAAGGACTTTCATACAGGAATTAAAGGCAATCCTTATGTTTGTAATTATGTTATTTTGTTCCATTATTTATGGCCCAAAATGGGTACGTATGTATAAAAATGGCTGTAATTACTGAATGGTTAGTGCCACACTTTTGTGTGTGTGTGTGTGTGTGTGTGTGTGTGTGTGTTGGAGGGGGTGCATATGCATTTAGCCCTGGTTTTTCTGGATGACTGGCAGATAATGAGAAGGTTAACAAGCAGGTTAATTAGGAGGGTTGTCCGAGCGTCTCCAGTGTCTCAGCTTCTCCCAGGGTTAAAAGACAGGAAACGGCAGACTGATAGGAGCACTGATGCTATCATGACATCATATATGAGTAGAGGGCCGTTGTTCAGAGAAAAGACTGCACCTGTAATGACAGCACAGTGCATTCCACAGACACAAAGTCTCCCCTCTCTCTTTCTTTTGTTAATCCATTTCCACACACAGAGCTTAAAAATCATAAAGCCAGTCTTTAAGACACCATTAAACTGAACACACACTAATAAAATTTTACTTCAAGGAGTCTTGTATTTTTATGTAAAATTGATTTTAGTCATACTAGAAGCTAAGCAAATGTGGAAAAATGTTTATTGATCTTAAGAGTCCAAAGTTAAAAATGTTGGCATTGGCATAAAGCACTGTATTTAGCAAAAACCAAACACTCATTATTCCAATGAGAACACAATGCTCACAGTAAAGCATGTTGGTAGTAGCATAACAGTGCGGAAGCTTTTCAAGCTGCATGGAGCCAAATACAGGACAATCCAAGAAGAAAATCAGTTCCAGTCTGCTAGACATATTGTAAGGGTCAATTCACAACATGACAAAGATGTAAAGCATAGAGTCAAAGTTACACCTGAGTGATTTGAAACCCAAGGACCTGAATGTGTTAGAATGGCCCAATAAAAGCCCATGCCTCAATATGATTGAGAATCTGTGGCAAGATTTAAAAATTGCTTTTCACCAAAGATCTCCATCCAAAATTACAGAGCAATTTTGCCAAGAACAGCGGGCAACACTGTCAGGATCCAGATGTGCAAAGCTGACAGCGACATGTCTCAGAGGACTTGCAGCTATAATTGCAAAAACTTATTTGAGAAAGAAACATGTATTATGGAAAGTTTTTTTTTACCTTCATGTTCGGAAATAATTGTTCGTGCTGGTTTGGTTCCTCAGAAATGAAATAAATAGCAACATGAATTTTTGACAGTATTAACTTCACCAACAATGTCTGTTTATTTTTTTAACCAGTTGGCATTTAAAAGCTGCTGGATCCACCAGAGTACCAATAGTTTGTGCTGGTACCCATTTTACACAAAATTTTACACTATAATTTTTTTTTTTTTTGCATTTTGAGCAGTTGTCCTACCTTGTGTTTATATAAACGTCATAAAGTCTGGATATGTACACGAATGTCTGCTACACTTGTGTGCACACATCCATCAACGCACACATGGCAAACATGTGTGTGACCCTGAGCATCTCCCCCTTTCCTTTTTTTAACCCTCACATTCCTCTATTCTCTCTTACCAAATTAATAACACTTTCCGCACACATCGATCACTTTTTCTGCCACGTGACATCATTCAGAGTTCACCTGCTCGATGACCTTTCGGTCTGACCTCACGGGTCCCCTAAATGACCCCATTCCACCAATTAGAGGACTGCGCTGAACGGATAGTTTGGATTTAAACGTGGTGTCTCTCCATGCTTAATGGTTCATTTACACAACTGTCCTGGTGATGGTAAATTGAACTTGGATGTAGTGACCCCTGCTGCCTGAGCTTTACTACAAATTAGTGTTCAACCCACAGGCTCACACTTGGCAATGAACAGGAAAAAAAAAGAAAAAAAAACATTTACTGTTAATGAAAGTTTCCATTGCACGTCATAAGCATTTGATTCCAGTAAAAAAGACCAAGACATCCAAAGAAAAGCTGATGAAATGTATTCTCCGAGAGTGGAACACACCACACTGTTCCGCATCGGGTTTGGTAAATAACATCTTGATCCTAAGCCACAATCAAATACAAATCAAGCTTTCAGAAGTGGAACGGAATAAAGCCCTTTTCTGCATGTAAAACACCCTTATACACTTTTCTCACTTCTGCCACGGAAAGTATATGAGGCAGAGAAGACATCTCTCTTAGGGGACAGTTTTGGGCTTAACCCAGGATCCTAAGCAGAGCCAGCTGTTTGTAGTCTGTGTGCACATCTGGGTGATGCAGAAAAAGAGAAAGACATTTTTGTGCATGCTTGAATTAATGTAGGAATAAACGAAATCTGCAATGGCAAATTAGCATTATGGCTGTCTAAATGAATTTCATGATACTGCACAAATACTACTAGGAAAGGAACCGGAAAAGATTTTTTTTGTGTCTGACATTTTTTAAATTTCATGTTTTACTTTTGATAGCCTGATATCATGTAAGTAAAGTAACGTCCTAAACTTTTTTTAAGCAAAAAAGGAAGGGTGGTCATTTAGGACAATTTTTAATTATTATTATGTATCAGCTTTTGAATAATCAGAAAAATAAACCCTTTGTCTTGCACTGTATTACATGTCCTTGGGTAACAATTTCCAGGCATTTACTGAAGTCACATACAGTCTATTACAGTCTGTAGGTCTGTCCATCCGATTTAGTCACAGCATCAAGACAAAAATCTTTAATGAAACTTTGCCAGTTCTTTGGTATTTGCCTCAAGTTACATTTGCACCATGAATTAAATCAAAATGTTGAGTAAAACGGACATTCTGAGAAGTTATGTGCTAGATTACATCACAGCACCCAACGTTGATTTGGACGAATATAGCTCTTTTTCCGTCGAGGTGGGCATGGCTATATGCTTCACTCAACAGAGTCAATCAATGCGATAATTGATGCTCAGAGTATGCGGAAGACAGAAACGACTGAGATGCACCTCCTCATAAAACACAAACAAACGTGTCACACAGCATGGCTTACTCCAAAAAAGGGCAAGTAGACTATGGAAACGGAACTGTCAAAGATGTTTGGACAGATCAATGTATGGTTATTCTTCCTGCGCGAAGTGTAAAGCCAGTTTGTCTCATATGTTCCCGAAACCATAATGTTAATAAAAAGCAGTAATGTGAAGCTCCACTATGAGATAAAACATGAATCTTTAGAGCAGACATATCTGCAGCCATCTGAGGTGAGGGCATGTAAAATACCCAAACTGAGAGCACAATGTTAAGTACAGTACTAAAATAAAAATGTTGAGTAAAAGTGATGTTATGGACAGTCATATGCCAGATTTAATGACCCACTTTAAACACAGTGAATTTGGCTGACGAAAGAAAGAAGTACAGCTTAGCTTAAACAAGGCATAAGATGCTCAACCTTACAATTTTTTATTTCTTTGTATTAATATGTTAGGCAGAGTTCCGCCATATAGAAAGACAAGCAGACATGTACGTGGGCTTCAACCTGAAATAATAATATCACTGATTACATTAAAGTTGATCAGCTTATTTTTAGCTTTAACTTTTGAACAATTTCTAAAAAGTCTGTCAATGACCGGTAATAACGCTAATAGTAAAAAAGCTATACAGATATGGTTAAGTGTGTTTAAAATGTGTTTATAATAATAATAATAATAATAATAATAATAATAATAATACCTTAGTGAAAACAAATACTTTATCAAGCCATTTATATTTGTAACAGCCAACCATCACAATGAATAAAAACTAAATGACTCTTGCATAAACACAATTATAATATTATTATACTAGATCTGCCCACGAGTTCGTTCTCATGGAATTGAATTGCACACTCAGAAGTGCGTTTCTAAAAATGTACAGCGGCATCTGTTGAATTTTTGGGGAAAAATGTACGTGTTACCGTGAAGTGGACGGAATGAATTTGTAAGATCTCGTTTATTAAGTAGATGTTAAATACACCTGTGAAACCCCATTAAAATTCGTTTAGTAGTTTTTAAATGTTGAGTGCTCAAACAGACAAACATTCCTATGATTTCTTGATGTGTTTCTAAGACTCATCTTGTGTCACCGCCCCCAAATACTTTTTTTGAAAATATATTCAATATACAGAGATGTCAACTTTACAGTTTTATTATATGTATAGATAGTACTTATATAAAGGCAATTATAAAATTATTGTCCAAGTATTTTTTTTAATAAATTTTTTTTCCTCATCATTTCATGACAAATATAACACATCACATCAAATCAGGTATTGAGTGACATTTTAGGTGATTTTAATTTTCAGATTCCTGCTACATTTTCATTTTCATATTCGGTTGCTGACAAAGTATGGGTGGGTTTAGTGTGGGCTTGGTTACAAGTAGGACAACCTAAATCTTATTTTTTAAATATTTAAATGGGAATTCTGTGATGTAATAAGGAAGAGTGAAGCCTCAACCTTATTATGATGCCACGGGACCCCTGTTACCCCTAAAAGTTATGCTCTTCTGGATAAGAGTGTCTGCCAAATGCCTAAATGTAAAAGTTTTTTTAAAGTTATAAAAATCAGTAGCACAGGTTTATAAAAAAATTTAAAATGCACATTTTCTATCACAGCTGGGTTAACCAGCTTGGAGAACGTTAATTAAAGTGCTTTAAAACAATGTTTAGGATTTAAACTTTGAAAAATAAGCTATTTAAATAAATGAATACTCGAAATTTCAGAATTTTATTTAATTTCACATGATGGGTCACTCAATTCAAAGGAGATCAGTTTGTGTTGAGTGTACATTTGGTATATAGTTGCTCAAAATCCAGTCCAAAGATTTACCAATTCTAAGTAAAGGAGGCCATCATTAGATCACAAGAGGATAATCCCAGAATTCCTTCTTTGGTAAAGAGAAACCCTTTCCAACATCAAGTCAAAAAATAAAATGTTAAATGTCAGTATATGTCAGGTAAAGCAAGACAAATAATAAAATCTAATTAAAGTTGAGATTTGTTTAAATAATTGATAGATAGACAAGGTTTTAGCTATTATGTCTTTAATGCTTCTACTATTGAATATGGCCTAGGCTTGCAAACAATGCCATTAAAGAGATTCTATACAAACTGCACAAATGGAACAATATACTGACATTACAGGATTCTCTTAGTGTTTGAATAGGTCAGTCCCCAAAATGTGTTCAGCCCAAAACCCCAGCCACCCATGACTTTCTCCTCATACCGCAGCCTTCCCCCTCCTTGCAAACCACCCAAGCATTTACAAAATCCCCAAATCCCAAATGTAGTTATACAGCGCTTGCCACAGACCTCCACGAAGGAAGCCCAATGTCCCCGACCAAGATCACAACACACACCTGACACAGAGTGCCAAGAGAGAGGGAATGGGGGAAAAAAGTGGGTCCCTTAAGAAGAGGTACAAAACAGAAGAGCGTAGGAAGGAACAAAATTGGAGAGGGGAAGAGGGACAAAGAGATGAAAGAGACAGGGGAAGAGTGGTGAGTGAGGGTGGATTTTATGACAAGGAGAGGGAGAGAAAAGAGATGAAGAAAGAGATTGATGATGAGAGGAAAGAAAAATAGATGAGAGATGTTTAAGCATTGAGGTGTTCCCCTCATCAACTTGTCTTTCTCTGGTATCCCTTTCATGCAGCTTACTTTTCCCTCATTCTCACTTTTTCTTAATAATCACTCCCTTGTGATGTACTTATAAATGTAATAATTATCTCACTAAATCACTAGCTTCCCCTGGTGGTATTTGGCATTACTTTCAAAGCCCGTAGGTCGGTAGCCGCAGAACATTGCCTGGCGCTGAGGGTCGTTGCCAGCAGCTGTGATGTGGTCAGAGGCTCCAAGGGTTGAACACCATTGAGCAATCCAGCACTTCACTGCATAGTTCAGTGAGCATGCACTGTGGAAACCAGTAAAACCCCACAGTGACTAATACCAACATTCAAAAGCGTTTTGAAGCAAATATGAGGAAAAAAGTGTCAGAGATGATGAGCACATGCTGCTTAATGCTGACAAGACTGCACTAGAAGCCTTCAGAAGCAATCTTTGCTTGTGATTAAGACTTCCACACTCAAGTTTCTGTGTAATTGCTGAAGACGGGAAGATTGAAACAACATTTTGGACCAGTCCAGCAATGTTTGAATGGAGGGAAAGATTCCTAAAAACAATTGAAAAGTAACCAGTGTTTTCATGCTCAGTGCCAAATCCATAATCACAGACTGCCAGGGATTCATTTAAGAGGTGAAACAGATCTCTGATTTTCATACTGTTGTAATTTCAATAGGTTGATCTAATGTAGTCCTGTTTCCCCATCCTAGTCCTGGAATATATCATCACTGAACCAATTTACACTACAATTTATATATATATATATATATTGCACCACAATCATACACCTGAAATCTAAAACCACCATGTTTAATCACAACCTGACAGTTCCACCTTGGTGCTGGTTTCATTTACACGTTACAGGTCACAGCTCTGAGCTCCAGTGTCCCCGGTTTTGGTTAGTGTTAATATGAAATTTTGCATGTTGCCTTTGTTGGTTGTGTCCCACCCAGGGACACCGACAGGATTATATTTCATAGTACACACGAAAACCTTCTTTATTACATACCTTTAATGTGTAGGTGCAATGCATGCACATATGACTACTCAGCGAGTGAGTAAGTAAGCAAGATTTTTTTTTGCATATTAGCAACACAACACCACTATAAAACTAAAGGCCAGATTCAGTGCTAGTGTTACTCTCGGCAGAAACTTCATTGCAGACAGATCACTTTCCATTTTCAAAAGAATGAAAATTGTTTCCTTTTGCTAATTTCTAGGCTACTTATTTACCTGCTAACATACAATTTAAGATAAATGGGAACAAAAGCTAAAAAGGTGCATTGACAGCCACGAGTTACTTAAAAAATTTATAAAATAATAAATAAATAAAAAACATATGCACAGTGCATACAGGATTACGACTGCTGGTACCACAATTTGCCCATAAATGATTTCTAAAGATGCATAAACAAAGGAACGGACAGACAAATGATTAAATGAACAAATGGATTGCACTTAACATTTTTTCAAGTAAGGAAAAGTGTGGTCACCACCATAGAGAAGCGCAAATTTATCATGTTACTTTCATTTAGGCATTTGGCAGAGCGACTTACAAAAAGTGCTTTGAACAGCTTACTTGAGGTATTTAAAATAATAATAATAATAATAATAATATCTGAAAAGCCTTCCCAGATAGCAGAACAACATTGAATCATCATTGAATCAACATTAAAGCATCAACCAACTTGACATTGAATCAAT
>JAQQZT010000040.1:9842026-9859321 GCA_030068275.1 Clarias platycephalus
AAAACCCGCCAGGACGCCCCGGACAGGACGTAAAAAGTGGACATGTCCGGGCAAAAGAGGACGCTTGGTCACCCTAGATTAGCTAACTAAATGAGCTAAATTTGTAATAAATAAATAATTATTATAATATCTGTGGTATATTTTGGGAGATTTTAGTGCTGTCAAAGAAAGCACAAAGAATGCTACTCAACAGAGAGGTAATACAATCTCACTCCGGATAACCTACAGTAGCTAGTTTATTAGCAGCTAGCTAAACAATATAGCTAATAATAGTGAAGTACTGTAAATATATTTTCCTATATTGTTATAGTCAAAAACTATGACTCTTTTCTTAGAATATGATCCATTTAATTAATACTTTAATGTGAAATTAGGTTTATTTAGTTTAGTTAGTCAGTTTAGAGCTAGTTTTCAGCAGTCATCTAGCTAGCACAGATGAAATAAATGTTATCTTCCATCTCTGCATACTGTAGCATTCACTTTTAAAGTTCTAAAATGTGTAAAGCTTTAAATGAAGTTTTTCTTTTAGAAAAAAAAAAAAGTGTCTTTGATTTGTGCTCTTTTCTAGTGAATTAAAAAAAAAAAAAAAAAAAACAGTTCACACAGACAGGAACTAGTGGACAGTGTTTCTCTCACAAAACAACCTGAATGGAGATGTGATCCCTGAAGCTTGTCTTTGACATTCAGCGGTCCATGGAGCTATGCAGTCAGTGTGTGTGTGTGTGTGTGTGCATGCCATTGGGTCTACAATGCGCTGTGTCAGCCTAGGCAACACATGAGCAGGTTTCAGTGAGAGGAGCAAATGATGGATGAACTCAGATGAAAAGTTTGGGAATGTTTGAAAAAGAAAGGAACCACAGGTGACAGAAAAGAATAGAAGAAATACCAGCCTTTTCACGTTTCTGCTCTTAACAACTGTATCAGCATGTGTGGGAATGTAAATAAGTTACAGAGGGGAAAAGGAGGCTTAAATTTTTGCACCAGTGCCACTTATAGATTTAAAGGAATAACTTAACCACATCTGTAATCCATGGGCATTTACAATAAGTGACCTGTTTCTGTTTACAGAAGAAAAAACTGGGAAAACTAAAATTCTTAATTGATGTACTAAAGCTGATTTAATAATAGCTGCTAAAATGAGACAGACATAAAAAAGGGTCAAGTTTTTTTTTTTATGTTTTATGGAACCTATTGGGACTATAAGTAATCAGATTAAAATTAATACTCTTAACTGTTTTGGATGAGTTTTTTTTTTTTTTTTACTGAATAACAAACCGAAATCAAGAAAAATATATTGGTTGAGTAGTCTATTTGCCAAAGGGTGGAAAAAAACAAACATATAAATCTCTGCTATTTGTTGAAATACGGTGACTAAGAATGGGATACCAACCTTTCCAGAACGTATGTAAAAATCTAACAATCAGTCAAGCATGGAAAGAATCAATAAAATAATTTAATATGGTGGCATAGTGGTTAGCGGTGAAACTGTTCATCTCCAGGATCAGAGGTTCATTTCCTTCCTCGGATCTGTTTGCATGGAGTTCGCATGTTTTCCCCGTGGTTCGTGGGTTTCCTCCAAGTACTCTTGTTTGCTCCCACAGTCCAAAGACATGTGGAGTGTGTGCTACATCAGGATGTACTCCGCCATGTGCCCAGAATCCCCCCTTGGGTTAGCTCCAGGCTTCCCGCGGCCCTGTACAGCATTGATTCCCAGCCCTTGTCCTGAGGAACCTCGTGCCCTGCACATTTTAGTGTTTTCCCTACTCTGCGACACTCACTTCTATTTGGTAAAGACTGTGTGCTTGTAAAAAACATTCAAATGAGCAGAGCAGGGTGTCATCCAGGACCAGAGTTGGGAACCACATCTACATATATAGAATAAGTGCTATGAAAGAATGAATTTGTACATCATGTCAAGCTTAAATCCGGAGCAAATCACATCCCGCAGCACCACAGCTCTGTCAGCTCAGTTTCTGTCCAACAGGTCAGTATACAAGTTCACATTTACCAAAATAAATATATAAATTGCTCAAAATCTAGAATAAACATCATGTCTGGTTGGTTTCAGACTGCTTGTTTGGGTCCTCACCCAACTGCAATTTCTTTATCTGTACCAAACCACTTTAAGGCGTAAAACACAGCAGCACTAGATTCAAACTGCATATGTTAAAGCACCCTAACACACATCTGTGTTTCACTATGTTGACAGTGTTGATACTGCATAACCACAATTTTACCCCCAGGAAACAAAAGGTACAGATTATACATTCATTAACTCATTTAACAAAATATGTGTTTGGCTAAATGTTTCCTTATAAGACTACCCTTAGGATACATTCTAAGTGAGTTTCAAATAAACATATTTTCCACTTTTTTTCCTTAGTTCAGGGAAACATTTCTAGTTCTAGTCCACAGTAATCACATGTAGACTACACATATTCTGGACAGAAATTTCTTTGTTTGAGTACGTCTCTCAGAATAGCCACAGAAGAACATCACCATACCATCACTTCACACTTTTATAAACTCTTTCTCTCCCTCTTGAACCTGCTCGGAATCCTCTCTCGCTTGCACACTTACAAGCTAAATGAAAACACACAGACTTCTACATATTGTACATTCCAACAGACTGCCTGTCTTTTTCTTTTAACTTTTCCATCTTTAATTTTTATCATTAACTTATTAACTAATTCCCAACTCTCCCTTTTCTCACCTCATTCATGATTCTTCCATCATATGAAATCTAAATCTCTCTCTTTCTAATGTAATTATTAGAAGCAAGAGATGTATTTGAAAGCATGGATACTTCAAAATATAGTCTGATGTCTCTCTGGGAGCTCGCTAATGGAATATAAATTTTTATGTGTCCCAGCTCTGACACTGTGTCCACTGACACAATCCCTATGTGTCTGCAGAAATGCAGTTATTGCTAACATTACACATAACCCACCAGGATTAAGCTCACCCCAGGTACCTGTAACATTAAATGATTGTTAATGTAACAGCTAATCCGTGACTCGTTAAAAGCACAACACGGGTTGGAGTCATCCAGCAGTACTTCATGACTTCCTATTCATGTTTACATTTGTAAAACTTCTATAACTCTCGGGAATTTGGCAGGAACTTGGAAGGTTGGAAGGTTCTAAAAGACCCATTACTATGAACAGCAGAGTGCAATGATAATAAAATGCAATGATAGAATGCAATGATAATAAAACATATGATCAGCCAAAAAAAAAAAAAAAAAGTATATCAGAGTATCTAATTTATTATTCACTGCACCACTTACACCAATCAGCCATAACATTAAAACCAAAAACATTAAGGCCAATATTGTGTAGTTTCCTGTTGTCCAGCCAGGGCAGCCGTGGATAACTCCACAACACCTCTAGGGGTGTGCTGTAGTGTCTGGCACCGGGATGTCAGCGGATGATTCTTTGGGTGTATTCCATGGATGTTCTTTCAGATTAGGAAGTTTTGATGCACTGAATCTTCTGATACCTTCCTATCATACACAGCTTTGACCTTTTTAAGCAGTTTGTGCTACATTGGCTATTCTGCGTGATCGGACCAGACAGGTTGGCCTTTGGTACCCACAGGCATACAGTAGATGAGTCTTGGGTGCCCATGATCCTGTCACCAGTTTACTGGTATATAATTAATAATCAATGTTATTAAATTCATCTGGTGGTGTTAGTGCTGTGGCTGATCTATGTACCAGATATCAATGTATCATTTTGAAAATTGTTTGATATATCTATGGTGGCCTGAAAAAAAAAAGAAAAAAAAAAATTCATAATGTGAAATTTCAGCACTTCACTTTGTGAGAAAATCACGCTTAGCTAGTAATGCTTGAGCCAGACATGTTCAGACATCTTTTTACTACAGTACCACATTCATTAAACTAACTCTTTAACCATTATATTTGCATAAATTTGGCTTAGGCTAAAGTTTAAAATGAAAGTTATGTTCTGTTAAAGATGGCTAAATGTTTTGGGTTTTTTTTTGGTTCTTTTCCAGTATTCAACACCGTCACTGTCTCCCAGGACTCTATATAACATATCTGTTAGCAGTGAGCAAACATGGTTGGTCGTTTGCAACGTCAGTCAAATGACCTTTTCCTGTGAAACTAGGCCATATTTAATGATGAAAAGTACTGGACTCTTAAGAGAACGTTACACATGACTTCACAGTGTTTCATTTTTAGTTTTTTGTTCGATCTTGTGCAAGTTGTGTTTTGGTGAAGCAATACCTCACAAGGCTCTAAATGGGATCTAGGAAATACTTCACAACAAGAGTGCAAGCGTTTGAGGAAGGAATGACTGAGAATTTGTAACTCCTTACAGAAATCAATAAATAGCAAGAAATCACAAAAGTTTTAAGTTGAACAGTCAAGATATAGTAATGTGATGAATTGCCAGGACTGTCCTAAATGCTCACTTCATTACCACTTTGCTTCAATACTGTTACCGCACCATTGTTTATTGTAGCAAAGAGATTTAGGTCGGAATAGCAAAGCTGGCTGATATACTGTACAATCATAAAAACTACCAGTCATTTTAAACATGCTGAATATACTGACCACTTTAGATGCTGCACCTGCATGCCAAATATATTAGTTTTCCCTTCTCCCATAAAATTTCATTTCACGGAACAATAATGGGGGAAACGGTCGCCTTGGTGCTGATTAGAGAAAAGCCGCCCTAAGAGGAGAGTGAGAAAATGGAACATGGGTTAAAGGGGACAGACAAAAGAGAGCCTCTGAGGTCATCTGAGAAAAGCACCTCTTTACAGAGTGGGACAATGGGTTAAATAAAAGAAGGAGGGAAAAGAGCGACTGTCAAAGAAAAGGGGCTGTAGAAAGAAAAAGAGATGAAAGTGCTCTACAGATCAAAAAAAGCAACACTGAAAAGAGAGGATGCACAGAGGAAACAGAATAATTAGAGAGCGGAAGAAAACAAAATAATGAATAATATAGCACAAGAAAAATCAGCAGGCACACTCTGCACATATTCATCACATATGTGCCACCTCTCCCGCTTTGTTTAAACATGTTTAAACATTCCAGGACAATCATTCCCACTCCCCTTAAAATAATAATCAGTTCAGCTACTGCTGAGACATTTAAACATTCAAACACTCATTTACCAACCTCTTGTCTTTCCTCTCCTTTTTATCAGGTCTCTGTCAGGCTGCAAGACTGATGAAGAAAACAGTGTGTAGTGGTGTAGAGGGTCTAGATGCTTTTAACAGAATCTTGATGTTGCACCAAAAATGGATCAAACACAGCATTTAGTGTAACGTAGTGAAGAGTATCCTTAGGCTGATTTAGCCTGTGATTGGATAATTATTGCAACAATTGATATGCTTCACCTGTAAACAATTCAACCTGAAAATTGATTTAGTGAATAGCTTCTCATTTGTTAAAATGTCTATTCAGAAATTCATCCTGTGGTCATGGAAAAAGATATTATTGTGTTTCATGAGAGCCAAATTATTGGTTTGCATAAAGCAAAGAAAACAACTAAAGAGAGTGTGTAAAGTGTTGAAATTGGGTTAAACTGCCCAATGCATTATTAAAACCTGAAAAGGTAATAATAAACCATCAACTTCTTGGAAGAAATGTGGTCAGAAAATGAATCTTGAATAAATATAATCAAAAAATAAACAAACAAAAAACATCGAGATCACAGCTATGTTTAATAGTTAAAAGTAAAGGGATATCCACATGCTCAGTGCAACAAGAACACACAGGACTGGGATGAAATAGGTGTGTGGGCAAAATGTAAAAAATGATATCCCAGAGTGATGGGTGCACTGGGTAAGGAGGAAAGTGTTTGAAGAGATGCACCCATCATGCATAGTGTCCACTGTACAAGCCCCTGGAGGCTGTGTTATAATGTGGAGTTGCTTTAGTTGGTCAGGTCTAGACTCAGCAACATCATGTGGCAATAAAATGAAGTCAACTGACTATCTGAATGTACTGAATGATGGCATGGGCATATTCCATGGACCACAATAGGGAATTATTTGCACACATAATTGGCTACAGTTGAAGCTTTTGGGATGGCTTTATGGAGTTGTTCGACTCATCTGCAGTTACTACAAAGTCTTAGCCAAAAATGTATGTAACTCTGGACGGAAATAAATGTTCTTCTACATTGCATAAGCTTTTAGAAATCTTGCATGTGTTCAAGCTCGCTGTAAAAAAAAAAAAAAAAAAAGGGCATGTTATCTGGCAACTTCTTTACATCTACTTAACATTTCATTGATGAAGTTAACCAATCTGCCAATCATGTAACAGCAGCACAATGTATAAAGTCATGATACAGATTAAGATTGTCAGTCAATTTTCACATCAAAGGGGAAAAAATGTGGCATGGCATAATTCATGTTGCCAGAGGGCCTGGTTGGATTTCAAACTGCAGATCTTTTTGAATTTGCTCACTCAATGGTCTTTATTGGTTACACATAATGGCTCTTAAAAATAAAAACCCCAGTAAGTACAGAAGCAGAAAAGGATTAAAGAGGTTATAGCAGTGTACTAGTGAAATGATTGCTGCAGGAGGTTGGCTTCTTGCCACAGTATTAAGAAACCACTCCATCTTTCACATTCTTTGAAATAGGTCTAGTAAATAAAGTTTTCTTTCTGCCTTTAGATGCCATTGATATGTGCTTTACAGAATTGTATACCTGCCATCTTTGATATTGTGGCAGAAACAAATAACAGTCCAGTATACGGATGTCATAAATTTTTGGTAATTTCTTTCCTAAAACTGTCACGTTGCTAAAGGCATTACAGTTATTGCCTGTTTTCCATTTAGTCAGTGATATTTTAAGATGATATTTTAAGTCTGTGGGTTTACTTCTTAAATTTAAGTATAGTCAAAGAGCTACTGTTGTGAATGGCCCTGAGCAAGGCTATAACCCTGAACTACTTAGCTACATACCGGATATTGTATCCCCTATTCAATACAAGGGTACCATAAATAAAAACATCTGCTATATGAATATATTTCATTCATCAGTGTCTTTTGTAGTATCTTAACATTTAACAAATGATAAAAAAAAATTCTGGTCAGGGCTGAAATGGATCTGAATTCATCCTGGAGACAATGGATCGGATTCATACACTGGCCATACTGTACATACACACTCACTCATGGTGCACCTACTGGCACATATTCGGGAGGTGTGATGAAATCGGAGAACCCGAGAAAACCCACCATAAAAGGGGGAGAACATGTGAAACTCCAAACAGGCAGTAATCCAATCTAAGAGTTCAACCCTGAACCCTGGACCTGTGAGGCACCTACAGCACCAAACTCAGTGAGTGCTGTACAGGTATTTAACTTGAGTATGAATGGTTTTTCTTTTACTCCAACATCTGCATTAAACCTGTTTTCCACATTTATTTATAGATTTAAATCCACTTATACCTTTAAACCGGCCCAAAGTTAGGTGAAAACACACACACCTAAGTTATAGTAGCAAAAATAGATCTTATCGTTTTCTAAGGCATTTTTCAACTCCAATTTGCATCACATCTGGCACATTTTCATTGCTCAGCATTTTCCCCTTGCAAATGGTGATGGACAGGAGCAGAGCAATCTACAAATTAAAAATGTAACCTTTGGTATGGAAGGCTTAATTTCTGTCTGTAAAATTGTTTAACGCTGCACAGACAGCAGGTGGTAAATATTATGTACAATAGCAGTGCACGTGTCCGAACGTGTTTATTTTACGTTTATTTTAACAGCTTAAGATTGTTTGGAAAAAAAGCTCATGGACATAAGTGTACAGACTACAGCTGAGTTATAAATGTTTTTACATTTGGCAGAGTATAACTGGTGTATCATAAGGGATTCTGAACATAAAAGTGAACAAAAAATACTGAACAAATTACTAATGTTTACAAGAATGAGTAAACAGATTTTATTAAATCTTTACTAGATGTAACTAAACAAGTTACAGTTACAAAATACATATTGCAACTCTTGTGATCTTTTTTGAAGCATTACTTTGTGATCTTTTGACATATCATTATACATGCCAACTTAAATTTAATTATTTTTACTTTAATTTGTCAAATTATTTGTTTAATTTGTCCATTAACAAGAGTTTCCTAAACTCAAGTAAACTTATAACTATGTTTTTTAACATATGTATGCGCCATATGTTAGGTTGTATGTTAGAGTATTTACTCTCATTTTACCTTAGAAATTTTAGAAACTCAACAGAGCCTAAAATATGCAACATGGTATCCCCCAAGGCTAGGATTTAGGCACTCTTGTTTTTAGATATAGAGCATTGTATAAGTAATTTACAGAAATTGTGTTTTTCACCATGCAAAATAGAACTGATCATTTATGAAAATGAAATATGAATTACGACTTTGGACAGTAATTTTTCAGGATACCCTGTCCTACTGAGAAATTCATCAAACAATCAACACACATTCCACTAAACTGCACCAGTCTTAGTTTTACTGTAACCCTTAGGATTCAGCTCTCATAATGTATCTCAAGGTGAATATTTTACTGCAGTGCAAGGTTCAGTCTGTAGATATATACTGTAGGTATAGAGAATTAATGAGGTAGTCATTTCATTACTATTGTTGAGTAAAGTATGTATTTTAAAGCATTAGTTAGGCAGTAACTTGTAACTTTTAAGATAATTTTTTTTGTGATATTTATGAATATTTGTGGCACAGTGGCGTAGTATTTGGCATTGTGGCCTCGCACTTCCAGGATACCCTGCATGTCTTTGGATTGTGGAAGAAAAACACCTGTACCTGGAGGAAACCCACCAAGCTAGAGAGAAAATTTCTTGAACCCTTGACCCTGAAGGTGCAAGACCACAGTGTTAACCACTACTCCAGAATGTAAGTAGGATACAGTATGTACTGTATGTGCCCCGGTGTCTGTGAAAAGAGAATGTGTATCCTTCAATGGAATGTCCAACCCAGGGTGCATTCCTGCTATGGATCCAGAGCAACCCTGATAAGAATAAAGCAGTTACAGAAAATGAATGAATGAAATGTGTTTTTCTTTGCCTGTGAAAATTTTCAACATGTTTATGCAACAGGAACACATTGTGTAGGAATCTAAGCGCTCTAATGCAGCTAACATTAACCATGTCCCTCAACTGGAAAGCCACAGTAAATATGGGTGTTCTGAACTTTTTGCTTTCTGTATAATGTTACATATCAACATACACATTTAAACAATCTATTTACATTGTCTAATTTTTCTGAGTTTCCACAATGTAACTCAAACAGTTCTTTGAATGACTCATTATATTTCTAAAATTGAGGCCCATATTATTATAACCTAGATATATCTGCAGTACATCAGTCTTTATTCAGCATTCATTGTGCTTTAAACTGCAGAAAGACCGTAACCACAGAAAAACGCTTTCCTTCATCGACTCAGTGGGTTCTGTTTATGGTTCTGGCTATAAACTAGCAGTTGATAACATTACACGGTTTGTTATTCTTTGCGGAACACACCCACACACAGCATTTCACCACCCAGTTTCACTCTAGAGGTATTCAATATACAATCCCTGAAAGGAGATCTGTTTAATTCTATAGAAGCAACTATTTTGATAATAAAGTATTTTGATTCCCATAGCTGAATAGAAAAGGGGGAAAAACAGAGAGTTAAAAAATACTAAATCATTAGAACGTTATCACAGGAAGTTGTTGAATAATGGATAAGAACTTTTTCCAGGTCAGACACTGAACAACGACTTTTCCCTACAAGGGCAATGAGTGGACTCATCCATTACTGTTACTTTTGGGGGTTGCAAATCAACCTGCATTTGACAGAACAGGGGAGGCTGTGGTAAGATAAATTAAGTTTTCAGCAACTGCTTCCTTTTCCAATTACCCAAAGCACAAGTGTGTTGTACTTACTGCTCTCTGAAAAGACATACATTCATTATATGACTGCAACATCACCATTATTCCCAGAGGCAGTACTGAGTACATGTACTTCGTTACTGTACTTAAGAACATGTTTCATGTATCTATACTTGAGTAATTGTCTCAGAGGATACTTTTTACTTTTACTCAAAACTACACTAGTGACTATTATGCATAATTACATGACTTGCCTTTCCTTTGCCTGATAACGCAGTTGCCTAATAACGCACAAGGTGTTTGAAGTGAGAAGCAGAGCTGGTTGCAGACATTGACGAAAACAACATTTTCACAATTGGGAAGGGGAGAAAGATGGGAGAGAGAGTTTTAGGCT
Source organism: Clarias platycephalus (assembly GCA_030068275.1). NCBI lineage: Eukaryota > Metazoa > Chordata > Actinopteri > Siluriformes > Clariidae > Clarias > Clarias platycephalus. The sequence continues at coordinate 9,852,286 of JAQQZT010000040.1, forward strand.
TCTGTGAACTGATGCAAGACCTGTACTTTGGATACTTAAGGTGAGTACTTTCATTCAAGCATACAAATAAATGGAGGACTTCTATTTTTACTTGAGTATTATTTACCCAAGTGAATTTCTAATTTTACTCAAGTACCAGATTTGTGCCATATTATTTTGCTACACATGATGCTCCATCAACAAACTGTGCCTTATAGTATTCACTTCCCCTTCGGAAATTAAATGGACCTAATCGGTTTTCTTGCTTCTAATTTTGCATTTGAAAGTAAAAACAAATAAATGCATTAGGATGGCACAAAGATTAATTTTAAAAAAGCAAGCACTTTTTGGTTTCATAAGTATACACCCCCTCTAGAGCCGCCTTTGTCTTTTATTACAGCTTCTGTCTTCTATGATAGGCCTTTTTCAGCACTGAACATTTGGATCCTAATCTTCCCCATTCTTACGAAATTTGCTCAAGTTTGGTCAAATTGTTTGTGAACAGCATATTTCAAATCTAGCGCCTAGATCTAGAATTTATATTTGCAACCTTTTTCAGGGCAGGGATTTGACTGGGCCATTCAGGTTTTTACATCAGAACTACTTCTACTACTTTGTTGACAGTGTGCTTAGGATACTGCTTTTGTCCTGCTGAAAGGTAAAACTCCACACGAGTCTCTGGGATTTTTCTTCCTCCAACCAGCTTCCCAGTCCATTCTGATAAAAACATGCAATATTTAAATTCTGATATATACTTTTCAGCTGTTTAGCTTTCTGGCACTGTTGTAGTGTATGTACTAAAAAAAACACACGTCTTCCAGGAACAGGTGTATTTATACTGCGAACATGTGACACTAAGTAATTTCTGACTGGTTGCACCAGAACTAGTTTGGGATAATCCTTAACAATAACTTACTGTACCTTGTCCATTTCAGCTCCAGGTTATAGCACTACAAAACATGGGAAGGTTCAAAATGTACAAGCACTTCTGCAAGTACCAGCTTTATCTATTCCATCTCTCTCTTTCTTGCTTGTTCGCTCTCAAACACACACATACACACTGCTTCAATTATAACACTCCACCTCCATCTTCTCCTCTTGCTCTCTCAGCCCATCATTCCCCACCTCTCATTACCTGTGTTTATAAGTCATTACATTATTTCTCTCTCAGCACCTCTTTTGCGTCGTCCTTTGCCTCTCATTCTTGCAATTCATCAACATTACATCCCATTACTCTTTCCATATACCCAGTGGAGTTTTAAGGGGAAGAAAGTGAGAATGTGCTGGTGCTTATAAGGTGATGACTCTGGACAAGTGTTAGGGTCAGATCTGAGGTTCTTCTACAGGTGAGGCAGATTTATGTGTTCCTGTGTACAACATCTGTTAAGATTAGCAATCGGATACTCTGGGTTGTTCCCTAGACATCTAAAGTGCATTCTGAAGAACATTAGATGTGTTTCCACTGTTTCACCAGAGGAAGCACTGCTGAGGAAGATTCTGGCTCGGAGATAAACAAACTGTTTTAGTGTCTGATACAACACTAAGAGTCAAGGAGAAGGAACTACTAGGTTGTAGCTCTGCTACCATGGAAACACAACTCCAACAGAGACATGTTGATATGGTCTGTTTACATCAAAATGAAAGACAAAATGTTATTTCCCATGACAAGTAGTTAAGACATGCATGTTATAATGTTGGCTTTACACAAAACTATTGGTCATGTTCAATGTTAGAATTGTCTTTATGTGGATGTGCATTGTCATGAAAGATCACAACGCCATGTACAGCAGTCTTCTGCGTTTAATCTGACGTTTAGGCTTCAGCTCTTGAATAAGCATCTCACTATACCAAGCACTGTTGACTGTTGAACATTTTCCCTGATAATGTTCCAAAACTGGGCGTTGAGAATCCAAGCAAAAATTAGAGCATCAATTTTTCCAACTGATGGTTGCCTTTTGAACTTTTTCTTGGTTGGCGATTGAGGATTTTTCCATTCCATACTCTATAATTTACTTTCACCTTCCTTCCCAAAGTTTACATCATTCCTGTTAATGGTCACATTTCCAGTAGTGTAGAAGAACTCCTTCAGTAACCTTTGATCAGGAGAGTTATTTAATTCTTTGGTTTCTTTAGAAATACTTAATGTGATGATTAGGGAGAGCAATATGAAATCATTTGTGTCATCTGAACCACCAGTGAGATCTCCTTACATTATACAGTAAACACTACCACAACATCCACCAACTCTCTTACCCAATGATGATTTTAAAGCAAACACAAGTCTTTTTCAGAAGATTTCAAGACAAGAAGAAATAAACACTGTGAGACACATGAATACACAGAATCCATCCAGGCAAACACTTTAGCTGTAGTGATCTTAGCCAAGAGCCTTACTGCAATCTGGTTTCTTTCCTACTCATATACTTTATGAGATATATGCCACAGAATATTATATTATATATATTATATTATACATGCTCAGAATCTACTACATCACTAATCCATGACTGTCTCATCTGACACAAGAAGTGAACAACACACTTGCAACTTTCAGAGTTAATGCAACTTTGCCATATTTTTTTTAACAATAGTTCTCCATGTGCTGACACCCTGCAGCTATTCATCCGTAACGTTGTGTTGAATAACCAGCAGTGATGCATTCATGCCAGAAAACATCATCTGTTGACCACAAACATCAGCGTCATGTTCTGCAATGAAACAAACCTACAGTACAAAGCCCAAAAGTACAACACTAACTCAAACCACATGCCATTACCCCTCTCATAAATAACTCTCATCATAAATTTTTTTTTTACCATGCCATTACTGACAACATTCCAGCTCTGATCAATGTTCTTCTACATAATTTTTCTTTTTTCCCATAAATAACTATGGGCCTGATAAAACTGTGGTTATTAATGGATATTGTTTTATATCTTAAGTATGCAAGTGTGTATAAGCTGAAAACAAAGCATCTTTTTTGTCTTTATTTAAATGCCCACTCAACTTCAATAAGCACTTTTCCCAAATGGACTGGTCAAGAGGAAGGAATTCGCCACAATTGTGCGTTGAGGTACATTTCACACAAGTGAAAGAAAAAAAAAAGAAAAAAATAATTCTTGTCATTCTGTTTGTTTATCCATCCCTGACTACTGGGTATCAGAATTGACGGGTAACATAGGTGACAATTTCTTTATTTTGACCCATAATTTCAGTAGTAGGACTACTCTTTAATGACGTAATGTCATATTTGAATCTGTAAACCACAACAGTGCACATGACATAGTTGATGGTCAATTAATATACTCAAATAACAATGAGCTACCATAGATAATTTATAAAATGAGTGAATGCTTAGCGTGTTTAAAATGTATGACAGGCAAGAATGCCATCATTTGATGCCCATCATTCAGCACTGGGATAAAAATTTGCAACCTAGTTGACAGAAATTTTGCAGATATATATTTATTTAATATATTTAAATGATTTAAACAAGAAAATCCATTTTTAAATATTAACTTTTAAAAACCCTCAAATGCCAAAAAAGAAAGGAAAAAAAAAAAAAGAATTTGGCAACATTATGACATGACCGTTTCAGGCTAAGTGTTAAAAGTATAGGGTGCATATAATATGTGTGTGATATTATGACATACTTCCCTTATTAAGTAAAATATATTTTTGAAGAAAGTATTTTGAATATCATCGGACATGGAATGTGCACCAAATTATAAACATCATCATAATCTGAATCACATATTCTTACATAGGTGGTTTAGCACATCAAACATGCCTCCCAGCATATTTTTCAGAGTTGGAAGGAAACCAGAGTGCCCAGAAGAAACCCTTAGACACAAAGCGAGAATATGTGCACAGATACTGTAGTGACCCAAAGCCTAAGGTTGAACCCTGAACCCTGGAGCGATGAGGCAGTGATGTTACTTATTGCTCCACCCGATGTGACCAGATTTAAATGTTTCTCTAATAAAAAGCAGAGATCATGAATACTTCAGTCTTTTACTTTATATGTAAAAGGAAGAAAAGATTTACTCCATTTCAGGTACAGTAGAAGGCCAGAAAAGATTCTAAACATGAATGGAAAAACTACTGTATTGAAAACATTTCAGGGGAGAGTCACAGACACAGAGAGAAGTTAGTTGGCAGCAGATATACAGTAAGAACAGTTATTTACATTAAAACCACTTGCATGGCTGTGGCAGAGTCAGAACTATAGTATTATAATATTAAATTTCATCTTCAGAATGATGGCAGAGAAATTGAACACAGTAAAGTCAAACATTAGCAAATATTTGGATTACAGGAGAAAAAAAAAAAGTACTCAGAAAATAAAACATGAGAATACTGTATATACTAACTATAGTGATGGACAAGCAAAAAAAAATTATTGTAATAAAATCAACAGGCACTGAAATGAGCAACTCTAGAGTACAGAAACAAATAAAAATAAAGAAATCACAATGATATTTTAGCAGAATAGATTCAGAACATAAAACACAGACAATCTGCACAACTTACTGCAATACAATAAGGGTTGTCAGGGTAGCAGATTTTAAAAGAAGGCTGCGGCTCAAGTTGTCTCACACACTGTACAGCATGGTGTATTTTTTTTCTTCACCGCTCATTAAGAAGTTGAGATCAGAGCGCAGGGACAGCCATGATATAGCACCCTGTGAGCACAGGGCAATTAGAACCTAAAAAGTGGGGTTTGAACCTTCCACCATCTGATTACTAACTCAGGGCCATGAACCACTGAACTACTACTGCTGACATAAAGAGAATAAGGTTGCAGGTGAAAGAGGTCGTCTATCGGTAGCATTGTTTGGGCTAATTTAAAAGTAGTTCACAGCTGACAGTGCTTAGGAGGAATGAAAAATAGCTGTACATTGGGATGTCATAAAACATTGATATACTGTATATCGATTGTTGATCAGCATATTAGTTTCTTGATGACCCTTTCAGATACTAATTATTTTAAATTACATTTCAAATGGTGCATTTACTAGCCACTTCATATTGTAGCCGAATATACTAATATTAATAGCTTAATAATAGTTTAATAGCGTTATGAGACCACAGTCGAGAGATACATTTGATCTCAATCACTGCTCATACAGACAATAAGGCTATATGTAATGAGTCTTCATGATACATCGAAGTGTTTTTTTATGGGTATTCATGTACAGTACTTTGCAAAAGTCTTGAGCCACACCTCATTTCTCTATATTAAATTAAATTATGTAGATGAAATTAAATTAACGGAAACAAATGTTTCACTGTAACAGACTACAAGTACCATTTAAAAATAGCTTGTTCATGTAAGAACCTCAACAGGAACCAAATTTCTTCTCTTATCTGTTTTATCCACTCAGCATTTAGCATCAGCCGTAAACTTATCACCTTTAGTTTCAACGGTCATCATTATCATCATCTGCATCATCATGGCTCATGCCTTAAGTAGCTTTTTTATGCTAGAATGATTCATAGGGCAAGACTACACGAAAAAAAGACAATTCTGACTATTAAGACTGACATATTTTGACTAAGCAAAATATGAAGAAATGGGGGTGGCCTCAGGACATTTGCACTGTATCGTATGCCTATAGATTTATAGATACTGCAGAAGCCAAAGTTAATATTTGAAAATTACAGAAAATTGTTTGAAATTTTCCCTGAATATAGACACTTCCAATAAAGTACAATGTACTTAAAACCATCTAAGTTTTATAGCGTGGTTAAGAAGAGTGAATAATGACCAGGCGAGGTGGTGATAATAATAAAAGCTCTATTACAGATCAGAAATGCACTCATACCAATGTAAATGTCCTTTTCTGGTAAAGATTGGAGAAAGAAAAAACAATAATGATACTGTGTTTCAAAAAATTAGCAACCCTGGCCTGTCTTGGATGTGATAAGACTACAAATAAACTCTTTTTTTAATAATAAAAAATATGAAGCTTAGATCTAAAGCTAAAGCATGTGGGAGCCTGTAAATCTCACCCACTCTTTTTTTTTTTTTAATTGATGATTCCAACAGTCATAGCAAACGCAACTTTCTTGAGAGAAAAAGCTGCTGTCTAGACTCAACACAGCATTTCTCATGGCAACTGTGGTTAGCTAAAATTCCCTTAAATTTAATCAGGCACTTCGCTTGATGGGAAACAAGTTTGAAAACCTTTGCAATCAAGAAAGACCTGGTAAGAATTAAAAAAAAAAAAATCCTTATGGAAAAATAGCAATGCTCATACGTTGTGCAATGGATAACCTGTCTCTTTCATTATGTTCTCCCCAAAAGGAGAACGGGTGACTTATTAAAAGATGCTACAACAGAGTGTTAATGCTGATTAACATCTCACTTTATAATCTCACTGCCTATCCTGGTGGTACTGAAGGCAGACGCATGTGATTTTTCAAATCAATCACATTCTCAGGCTTTGACTGATTGAGGGATTTTCAAGTTGGCTGCAAATGACCACAATCCTGATTGAGCCTATCTGGAGTTCATTAAACTAAACGTAATCTGTTTTCTGGGAAATGATAAATCAACAGGCACAAGATTTTGCTAAAGAACCTCTGGATTTGAAATTATGGGGTTTTGTTTGCTTGTTTGTTTGTCTTTCTGGAACAGACCACTGGGGTGGTCCTTTTGAAATATGGTAAATGTCTTCATCCAGTTTCTCATGCGGTTTCAATGTGTTTAAAGCACATTTGCCACTGAACGATTTTTTTATTTACCTGGTTTTGCAGGATTAGTACCACCCACTGTACATTTTGATTGCTGATTTGGAATTTTTGTGATCTTTAAGGTTTTAGTAATTTGGCTATAGTTAGCTGTAGACTACATTATTGTTCAAACTTTCACTGTTTCCGTAATTGAAATACAATGATTTCCAAAGATTTTATTCCTCTAGAATGAAAATGAAACAGCAGCTCGCTGTATCCACAATGCAAATCCACAAATTACATTCCCAGATAGCAGAACAACATTGAATCATCATTGAATCAACATTAAAGCATCAACCAACTTGACATTGAATCAATG
>JAQQZT010000040.1:9879741-9896151 GCA_030068275.1 Clarias platycephalus
TTATTTGGATTTTTACAACATTATTGTTGAAATACACAGTCCTGAAAAAGGGGCGTTTCTTTTTTTGCTGAGTATAGCTAGCAATTAACCGAGTCAGGTAGATTAACTGACAGTAATAGAACACATTGCATTGTTTTTTGAATCTTTTTAAAATACTGCGCTGTCTAAATTTCTTTTTTTTTTTTTTTACCTTGGCAACTGGTTTATCCTGCTCAGGTGGATTCTGAGACCATCATGGGTACTCCAAATATGAGACAGAAATACATCCTGGAAAGGACAAGTCCATCACAGGGCATCACGCATGCCCATTTTTGCAACAAGAAGCAATTCAAGGAGCCTAGTCATTTTACCTTCTGGTATGTTTTTGGGAGGTGGGGCGTAATCGGAGTACCCAGAGAATACCCAGTGGGACCCGAAGAAAACGTGTGAAACTCTCCACATACAGTAGTAACCCAAACCTAGGATCAAAGAATTTTCTTTTCCATAATAATTTCAGTTCGCACAATGCATTTTTTTTGTAAACCCGTGTACATCGCGTCCCAGAAGTGCAGACTATGTTCCAGAATTAGAGTTGACATGATTGACAGCTGTAGTATAACTACAATAAAAATAAATGTGTGATGCATCTTCAAGAAGAACATTTCACTGGTCATCACACATCTCAGTAAGTAGTGACACTTTTTCCTGTGCACTCTTCCACGCGAAAACATTGTGTTAACTTCGCTGATTTTGAAGTACTGGACATCATTTTCAATAAGCAATTAAAAAAAACATGACAAATTCACTCGACAATCAGAAACGAATCATGAATTTGACAACAATTCTTGTTGTTTTTATTCAATGAGAAGTGTGCCTATCAGTGACAAAGGGGAAGGAGATTTGTTCAAGTGCTGCTTGTACTGTAGCCAGAAAGGTGAGAGATCCTGTACAGTGGAAACTGGAATCTGGAAAGGGCTAAAGATGTCTTTGGTCCACACCTGAAAATGATGGGATGGAAATGACAATGTAGGCAAATAACTACAGAAGGCACTTGAGTTTACAGTTGTCTCAATTGGAACCAAAGAAATGAAAAGGACAGGATTTTTTTGTTTTCTATACATCAGGAAGGATTGAACTACACTAGAATTTTTTACAACTGCATGTAAACCAGAGGCCTAACAATACAACATACATATATGTCCCACTGCAGGGACTCAAAAAAACTTTATAGATACATATGTACAGATAACTGTGGAAGGAAGGGAAGAATGGACTGAAATTGGTGACCCATTAGGAAGAGACAAATTAGAAACAGACATTCAATAAAACAAAAAGAAAGAAAGAAAAAAAAAAAAATTTTCTTTGGCAAAAAATTTTAAACAAAAAAACGAAACGGCTGGATTTATGGTTGAAGTTGAACGATTATCCAGACTTCCTCCATAGCAACAAATCCTTAGTATCAGCACACAAACAAAGTGAACTATATCTCAGTTTTATTCCAGTTGGATTCCAAGTTAGAGGTGATGACAAAGACACTTTGTTCATCTTTAAGCGGTATTTTGGTGAAAGTGCAGCAGACTCCAGAAGAAAACAGTGGTGCTGTTTTGTCATTTGTGACACAGATGCACAACTAGATGTCAACAATTAACTGTTAACACAGTACTAGTAAGCACTCAGTAACTGTATTAAGAGACCAGGAACAAAAAAACTGAAAAAATTCAGCCAATCGAAACTGTTTCAACCCTTCATGTATTCAAAACAGACTGGAGGGGGGAAAAAAAAAAAAAAAAAAAGGTCATTCTACAAAAACCCCTGGTGAAAGGGAACGGTCACACAGGTTGCAGGGTGAAGGCAATTTTTTTTTTTTAGTTTTTTTATTTCTCATTTCAAACTAGACTTTGACTAAAGATAGCAGCACGGCCACATCCTCAGGATAGAGAAATTTTAACGCACTTCTTGACTCCAAATGAAAAAGCTTGACCCTGGTTTTCTCTATGGACTATCGGAGTTATAACGGCTGACGCATGAGGTATATCAATCGTTTAAGAGCGATAAAGAGCGACAAAGTCCTACATTTCGGTTTTAGCACCTTCAAAGGGGTCAACATGCACTCGGGAAAAAGTCCAAAAAAAAACAACAACTGCTGAGTATTCCTTTACTTGGTATACGTGTAGACTGATAGTAATACAGCATATGCATTTGTGAAAGGACTAGTCATACTGAAGTATTTGCGCACACACACAAACGCTTCATAAAAAGACGAAAGTGAGGTTGTTCTGTGATCAAAGGCAGGTGTATTAGATGCACCGCATGCATACTGTGGAAGAATGAGCAGGGCACACAGATATAACCTCTGTAACCACTGTGGCCTTTAAGTAGAGGTGAAACGGTGATCAAGTCTGTGAAACGCTGCACTCGCAGGCAAAGCCAAAAAGAGCAAAAATCTATAAATAAAAAGGAAATTACCATGGCCATAAGGTCGTAGGAACTTAATGCTGAGCGACTACGATCAGAACATTGAGCCCCATGGACAATCTGTACGTTAATTCAGTCAGCAGCACTTCTTCAAATTTCTACGGAGACTAGCGGTCGTGTTTCTACTTTTTACAACCAAATCTACCCTTCAACACTGCGATTAACAACTGACTTCAGAATCAATGTCAAAATCTAGTAGCCCATCAGCTAAACACCATACTTTATTTTAATCAAGGAAAAAAAAATATTAAAAGGGAAAAAGGAAAAGAAAAAAAAAAAGTTCTATTTGAAGAACAAAGAATTTATATTAAAGCTCAAAAGCTTAAAGTATGATTAGCGCACTATATAAAACGTAATAGAAAGAAATCAAACAATGTAACATATGCTAAAATATGAATAGTGCACTACATGTTTACAAATTCAGAAAAAAAAAAAAAGAAAGATTCATCAGTGAAAGCTCTTAGTGACTTTACTGAAATAACAAAATGTTCGTAGGTCTCTCCCAAATGAGGAAACAAATAAAACAAAAAATTCTTAAAGAGAGAAGAATGACAACGGAACAGCCATTTCATTTTTTCCCTTTTTTTTTTTTTTTTTTTTTAAAGAATTTAAGAAACATTTAAACTAGAACATGGTAGAACATGGAATGCATGAAGGAAGGTAGGGATAAAAGACAAAGGGACAAGTGAATATTGGGGTAAAGGAAGAGGTGGCACTACTACTATGGGAGGAAGCAATGTAAACTTTGATTTTTATTCTTCATGTTTCTGGAACAGTTGAGCAATCAGGGAACTGGGGCTTTAAGGGAGTTCAGAAAGGGTTGTGGGTAAGGGAAATGGATGAAGGATACTGTGGGAGGGAGGGAAAGATAGGAGGGGGCCAGGGACTCGCTCAGGACAAGTGTGCGGGTGATTTGGGGTTTGTCAGGGGTTTTTTGGGGGAGTCCGAGGTTGCCTCTGAGGCAGCCCGTTTTGGGCGGGGCGGTCTTGCTGGTAGGAAGACACAGAGGGGTGGGCGGGGCCTTTCATGCTGTTTGAGAACTGAGAGTTGGACGGGTCGCCATTGCTACGGTCGCCTTGTTGACGCTGGTCCCCGGAATAGCGGTAGTTTGTGCGGTTGGAACTGCGATCGTAGTAGGAGCTGCCGTTATGGCGCTGACCCGGATAAGCCTGAAATATACGTCTGTTACCCTGGAACACCTTCGAAACACACAAAGAGATGAAGGGTTAATAAAGCCCATGCAACTGCGCATCGTTTTCACACGTGCCCACAATTGAGAGTGTAATGCTCCTCCCACTGGAATTTTGCACTCTGGGCTCGCTCGCTCTGTGCGTGTGGCCTCTCTGCACATATGCAAAAAAAAAAAAAAGTCTATCTTTATGCCTCATCTGCTATTGAGGGACAAGTGTAGGGAAATGTGTGTGTGTGTGTGTGTGTGTGTGTGTGTGTGTGTGTGTGTGTGTGTGCAGGCAGGTTTACCTGTTTGTGTGGGACGTTGGGGCGACTTGTGTATCCAGAAGCTTGAGGCTGAGCTTGAGGTGGGGCAGGTGGTTCTACAGGGGCAGAGCTAGTGACAGAAGAAGAAGTGGAACTACAGCGCGAGCGGTTGGAGTAGCCAGTCTGCGGATGATAAACTAAACAGGAAGCAAAAATAAATAAATAAATAAATAAAACAGCAATACGGTTATAAGAAATTCAACAGAATTTAAATTCTCATACATTCTCAGACGTATCAAAACCCTACCTGATCCGAACCCCATGATACTGGCTTTCAGAGGTTCCAGTTCATGAGTGAATTTAACAGCCTTTCCTAGATCCTCATCGTACTTCCTCTCGCTCACAAAATGCTAAAATAAATAGAAGAGAAAACCAGGTTAGCAGCATTTCTATGTACGTCTCGCCACGTTTGTATATGTGCATGCTCGTACCTTGATGTCTGCACGGAGTTCTGTTAGCTGCTCCTCAGACATGGAGGCGGACTTGTCGGTGAGTCTCCTCAACTCCTCCGCTCGCTTCTGACGCTTATCCAGGATAGCCACTACGCCAGATGAATACAAATAGCAGTCAGCAAGCATCACACAAACACACAACGCGGAGGAACTCAGCCTGCCCTTGAGCAGGAAAAACACATCTTGACTCGTCCGCTGTTAACAAGCCATTTCCCTACATGCCCTTTCAAAAAGACTAGAAGAAAGGAAGAATCTTTTTTTTTCCTTCTCATTCTCACCCTGAAATATGAATATGAGAACAATAATTCAATCATCGAACTGGAGAGTGTAGCTAAAATGTGAGAGGGCAAGTATGATTCAAAAGGTTAGCATTATTCTTCATTCTGTGTGGTAAACCTTTTTGATTCTCAAGTGTGCAAAAAATATGTAACTGTACCAAATGGTTTATTCAGATAAGTTTTAAGAGGCTCTTAAGACAATGAAGTCGCAAATCAGCCTTCTCATTTCCCTCCAAAAGATCTCAGTCCTTCTGTTTAAAGGTGCCCATGAATGGAAATTTTAGAGCTTTTTTTTCTTCACCCTTTTGCGGCAAAAAACAAACAAACAAAAAAACCCACCACAACAGCGTCATCAATAGTGATGGTTTAGCAATACAACATCCAGTTGGTATGCACACAGCTGTTCACCAAGGGATGTCCAGGCGCACTGATTAGAAACCTTTGTTCTCGGACACTCAACATAAGTGCCAAGTTGAAAAGGACCAACTGACACAGCTAGAAAACAAGGTATCTCCAAATTAATTCCAATTGCTAAGTCACTCTTCGGTCTGTTCAGATGTAGGAGGTGCTCACCCTAACTTTCTATTTCAAAAGGAAGTACAACATGTGGAAGGAAATCACGCTGCATTTCAATAGTACTTCAAACTATTAATGCCTCAAAAGGAAGAGAAAAAAAAGAAGAAGAAAAAAAATAGTTCTGCATGGGGGTTTGGTGAGTGCTATTTTTGGACCAAAAAGCTAAACAGAAAAAAAAAAAAAAAAAAAACTAGTCAGATTCATTGCAGCATGGAAAGCAATTTTTCTATGGTGTTTTTATACACAGGTGTACAAACACTAGACACAGCATCTGTTAGGAAAAAGGAAAGCACTGGGTGGCTCTGATCCACTTGAAGATAGAGCCAATTTCTTGGGTTAAAAAAATAAATACATAAAGAACTAGTACTGCACATAATGTCTGTAAAACATTTGGCCTTACAGTAGGTATAAACTACACATGGTCCAAAACCACTTTTAAACACTGTAAAGTGCACTTTTGATACACTCCTTATTCCATTTCCTTTTACCACTCAAGCAACTTGAAGACAGCTTGATGTATTAAAAGACGTCCATCATGACCACAATGTACTGCTGCAGAAGACATCAGGAGTACTTAATGTGTGGGCAATCTTAGGGGTCAAATGCACGTTCAGCACTGAGAAAAGTGTCTGAGAATCTGTGGTACAGTGGAGAGACTATATTAAGATGAGCTCTCGAGCAATGCACATTACCCACGTTGACACACTTCTCCATCGGGTAAAATGACACAAAAGATTTTCGTTCTCTTTAATGAAAGGGACTGGCAAGAGAGCAAGGGAAAGGAAAGGAGAGAGTCGAGCACAGAAGCTAAAAGCCGGATTACTGTAGGCTGCTGTTTCCTAACTGCACACACATACAAAAGAGCCATTGAGGGAAGCGTGACACCTGATAGTGTTTCCCAGGGCAAAGACCAGGAGAATGGACTCCTTGTGAGGTATGCATTCCTGCACAGCTACACTGCCCACTGACCAACACGCATGCGAGTCATATAAACCGGAATTTGTGTGTGCGAAAGGATGTTTAATAATACTAAATAACTCTTGTCTTAGTTTTTAAGTGACGCTGCTCCTGTTAATTTCCGTTACTGTCCATGGCACAGTCCAGATGCTGGAAAAAATATATATATATTGGAAGTGGCTTAGCAGTGCAGAACCATCACTGGGTCTGTTCAGGGCTGACCTGATTGTGTTCCAGAGCATGGGGGCTAAGAGAAAGAATGGCTCGAGTGTTTCTTTACCAGGAGGTCGGTTACGCTCAGGTGCACAACACAGACCTTGATGAGAATGTAGGAATGCGTCAAAAGTGCCTACTTGAAGGCCTTTATGAAACCCTGCTGTCTGAAACGCTGAATCACTGGTTCTCTTCAAATCAAGCCTAAAAAAACAAGTCTTTAAGTACTAACTAACATGGTTTAGGTTTAAAGCGTTCCGAAGTCTTTTGATGGAGACTTCAAGGTTAGTCTGTCTTAGGATTTCTGTCGAATGTAATTCAAATATTTGCTTACCAAAGCTTTAATTTGAGGATTATTTGCTTGTGGGTTTTTTCCCTTTTGATCACATTTAAAAACCATTCTAGCACTTCAAGTTACAACAAGGGTGTTCTGAATTTCAGTTTTGGCCATCTTTTGTGCTAATAGAAAAAGACAAAGATGAAAACCTAATGATAAAAGTATATACTCACTGGCTTCTGCTTTGACTTTATCCATCTCAGCCATCAGAGCCACCTCTCGATCCATAAGACTGTAACAGAAAATGAGGAATCAGTGTTTAAATTTATCAGCAAGTGAGGGAAAGTGTTCAGGCTAGTCACTGATTCTAGATTGTGCCATCAGTTGGTCTGCTTTTTAAGATAAATCTAAGACGGATTGGTCCTTCATAGCTTATAAAGTTAAGATGAATCTCACTAAACCTCTCCAAGGGTAGCATAAAAAGTCTGTACAATGAAGAGGGATCCTGTGTACTTGTTACTAAAGTTCATGAGGTACAATTTATAATGTATGTTAAAAAATATATATTTAATTAAAATAAAAAAAAACACACACACATTGACTGCAACTAGAGGGCCAGGTGTTTAAACAGTAACAAGATAAAATATATAAACATTTAACAGAACCAATGTCAATATTAGTCTGTATTTTGAGAAAAAAAGAGACTAACATAGGTCATGTTATCAGGAGAATGAACAGTACAGATAAAATGATTCATAAATATGGCTGGTTAGCTATGGCTGATCACTTTTAATGATAAAATTTCGCACAGATAATACAATTAACAGAATTTCACTAATAATTAATAAAAAATTAAAAAAAAGTGAAATTTCATAATGCATGCTTTCTCTAATGACGCAATTCTTCTTTAGTACCAGCATGAATAAAATCCTTCGCTCAAGAAATAAAGGCAATCCAACAGCTCTGATCGTTATCGCTACCGAATAGTTAGTGATTAAATGTTCTTGCTCACATACGGTTAAGCAGACATCTTGACATGACCCACAAACAAAAAGGTTGTGTGTGTGTGTGTGTGTGTGTGTGTGTTTAAAAATCGTTCACTTTCACAAATGGCAGAGTGAGAAAGAAATCCTTGTGAGGACAACTACATGACCAGACTTCCTGATCACACCAGTAGATATTCTCGTGTGTGATGTGTGGAAGACAGAAACTTACCAGCTCTGGAGCTCAGCAAAGGTCTGTTTCATCCTCTTGATAGAGGAATCCATCTCCTCCTTCACTACCACTCTATATCGTGTCAGAGATGCTGTACACCGCTGGAGATCCTTCATTGAGCGGTCAATGTTGGGTGCTGAGAAAGAAAGCGAAAGGAAAAACAGGGAACAGATATTAGAACATGCGTGTTAGATATATTTTGCTGATGCACCTTGCGTGACATACTTCAATAGTAATTCATGTATGTAATCACAGTACACTTACTGTTCATATTATTTAAAAAGGAAAAAACATAATAATTAAATCAGAACAGGTGGTGTTTGTCCTGACTACTTTCATTTAAAGAGAGACTGGACCTTCTTCTTGTCCGACATTTTAATCTGCTGCTGTTATAACCTACCCACACTGCTGCTGTACTGAGATGCTTTTCTGCTCACAACTGCTTTACAGTTGTAAAGAGTGATTACTCGAGTTACTGTCACCTTCCTACCAGCCTGTGCCCGAGTGGTCATTCTCATCTGACCTCTCTCTCATCAGCAAAAACTCTCCTACTGCAGAACTGCTGCTCACTGGATGGTTTTCCCCCTCTGTACAATTCTAAGACTGAATCTCTTGAGATCAGCATTTCCAGAAATACTCAAACTAGCCCATCTGGCACAAACATCATTCCACAAATAACTAAAAACCTTCCTCGTTTGGATGCCCGAGGTAAACTTTAACTAAAGCTTATAAACTTATCGCTGCATGAGTTTAGAGTTTCGTGCACTGCAGGCACATGATTGCCAAGTGCCGGTGTCCAGGCATTCCAGTTAAACTGGATTATGATTATGAAATATAAGGAGCTTGTAGCCTTTTAAAAACTGATTAGATTGGAATTCGCTCACTAAACTCCAAGTTATACACATAGCAATACTAAAACATTGCCTACTAAAGTGAGTGAAAAGCATGGAAGGGAACAACATAGCAGGTCCACAAGGATACCCTGGCCCGGATGGAAATCGGGTCTGTTTACTGTGTCAGGCAGGGACGAGTCAATCACACACAAAAGGCCACAATTTAAAGTACACATTTATCCATGAGGTTAAAAAGAGAGAACCCATCAGAGACGTTCAACTCCCTGTTGTGAAGCAGAGATCCCTTGTGCAACGTGCCGGTGGGTCTGGGTGTTGACACACTGTGGCGCTTATGCTAAAAGAACGCTTTCCTTCATCTCTATTGCTCTCCGAGACTCTTGTTGAAGCGCAGTGTATCGCTCTCTTGCTCTCCCTCTCATGAGAGCAGTAGAGTCTCTTGGCTGAGGTGCGTAGTGAATAATAGAAGCACACCAACACCTGGTCTCTCAGCGTCAAAAGCTTCAACTCCGTGCCTGCTGCAAATCAGTAAACACGCTCCTGAAGTAACCTCACTTCTGTGACCAGTTTATTTTAGTAACAGGTACAAGATTAATCCTGTGTAACAACAAGTGCAATGACCTGAATATCCACTGCTTCTATTTGATCAAAATTGAGTAATAAAGCAAATATCTCGCAATTTACAGAAAATGGTGGAAACAAAGTCCAAAAAACAGACCTGCACAAGGACATGGAGAGAGGGAGAGAGAGAGAGAGAGAGAGAGACAGAGACGGCTCTGTGGAGAAGGAGTCTAAACAGCAAAAACATCAACTGTATTGTTCCTTTATTTTGCCTAACAATGCTCTAGTTTTGTATATTTTACAAATAATACGTTTGTGCTTATCTATCAGATACAAACCTGTTCGTCTTCCCACCACTACTGAGGTGACAGAATATCAACACCTCAGAAATGTACAATGTTCAAGGCCAGGTATTATTGGTATGCTTACCAAAATATTATAAAATGACAAACTGTATCAAATCTTTTTTTTTTTTAATCTGATTTCTACCTCAGTAAAAAAAACAAAAAGGCAACCAGTGTATTTCTTTTTATGCATAACGTTATGCAGTCTTGGTTTCTGAACTCCTTAACCCTGTTTATTTGTTTGTTTCACTTTCATATTATTTTAATTTACATTGGTTCCCAAAGCCATCATGCTTTGGCACTGGAGAGGAAACAAAACTCTGACATCCAGTGCCAAAACAAAGAAAATAAATGTGTACTCTGTGCAGTTTCGGCTTTTCCCATTACCCATTTGCTCATCAGAATATGGGGTTTTATGTCAGGACTTTCTCACTATGAGAAATAGCTTGTGCATACTGGACTGTGAGAGTATTCTAAACATGCAATAACTTCAGAAAACAGCTAGGTAAGTAAGAACAGTCACTTTAATAATTGCTCCTTGTAAACTTTCTATTGAAAGTGTCACTGGTTATTCTAAATCACCTTCCATGCGATACACTGGGACATGACACCCGAAGACTTGTCAAAGGTGCAAATACAATTGATTTTAGAGAGAAGTAGGCAGTGATTAAAGGATTTTGTGTGTACAATATTTCAGTCGTATTGTTTTTTTTTCCCCTACCTGTAAACATCTAACGGAGCATCTACCTACAGTTACACCCACATTGGAGTTGAACTGTAAATGCTATGACTCTTGACTGACGATAAGAAAAGACAGCTTTTAGTTTGGAATATTTCATGACAACTACATAGCATTACAGTGAGACTTGTTTAAAAATTCAGCCTGACACTTGTCATTTCTGCCAATCTGATATTTTAGACAAAATAAACATAGGGTGGTGGTTTGCTTTTCTGAAACACTAACTGAAAAACACCACTTTTCTGGTGTTTTATTGAGTTGAAAGGCGTTTTCAGCATGTCTGAGGGGAGGGAAAATTGGAAATTGGTTTTAAGTGGTTCGCAACCAGCATCAAGAGGCTGAAAATGTGACTAAAACAGTAAAACCTACAACACTGCATGCGTCAAACATGAAGGCATCAACAGAGGTCAGACAGCTTAAATCAGAGATCAGGAAGCACAGAATTTACCATATGTAAAAAAATAAATTAAAAAAAAACCTCAGCAAACATCTATTAATAGAACTGAAATTATGCAAACTCATGACATTGAAGGATTCTCAGTTTTGGTTGCTCAGCACGGAGATAAACATTGTAACCTTTAAGTCTGTTTTTAGTCACTACATACAGTGTTTTCACCTAAAGATTGCATCTGAAAAAAAAAAAAAAATCTGCCACTGTTGAGCCCTTGAGGAAGGCCTTTAACCCTGTATGCTTTAGTGGCACTGTATCCTGACTGAGCCTGCGTTCTGACTAACTTCCTAATCATTTTTAACAGATTAAGGTTAAAAAAAAAATAATAAAAAAAAAATAATTATATATATATATATATAAAAACTGTGTCTGAGAAAATGGGAGAAAACTGAGGTGAAATGTCTTTCAAATCTCACCCAATCTGTCATTCTTACCAATCTTTTTGCCTGAAGATGAACCTTGGCCATCATCAAGAGGAAAAAGAGGAGCATGATGAGAGTTGGTAGAAGGTCTTGGGCGAGATTTGTTGCTTCGTGAACCGTGTTGATTCTGTCGAGTGTTTTGCTGGGGTGCTGGACTTGGAGCTGGGGCCAAGCTTTTTTGAGATTCTGCTTCTCCTCCTGTATGAACAGCAAATAAATAGAACATACCAACATAAACAAATGATGAAGGGATACATCTGTTTCCCAAATTGGGCCCAGGAAGGGTACATTTTCTTTTCTCAGATTCAGCCCAAATTTCGTTTTCACCATGATACATGAACAGTTGAAATTCTTTCTGCAGCTAGTGTTAATTATTTAAGATACAAGAAATACAGAGACAAGAAAACATCAAATAAAGGGCTAATGCTAACATCATTGACTTGCTTTAATAAAAAAATATAATAAAATGAATACATTTATAATTGGAGGTGCTGTTATTGGAAACTAATGACCAGCAGAATGGTTTGATGTGGCCTGATACGGAGCAAGGTTCCTACACCATAGCCAACTATCCCGAAAACAGCAAAGTGTTTTATTTCCCTCATATCACAGTCAATAACTACAATTTTACATTTATTACCAAACACCAAGTTTTCTATCTGCTTAGACATATAAAGTCATGAAACATCCGGGAGACAATAGTTCCTGTTATCACTTCCCTCATAACTGATATAAAAGTCTTTACTGCTCTAGGTCTTTTTTCCACTTTCCTAAAAATGAGCAAAACAGCAGCTTGTGCAGTTACCAAAAACTTCTTTACTCTTACAAACTAAGACCAAGACTCCTTCAATACATGTTAAATAACTTCATTATTACCATTAGATTATGTGGAGCATCTACAGTACCATACAATTCCATTTGAATGAGCTGTTCCCATAGAAACAATATTAGAATGAGTTCACTGACAAACATGTGATACAAATTACAGTTGAAATCACTATCAGAGCTGTAGACTAAAAATTACTCTCATTACATTCAAGAACAGAACTGAGTTGTAATACTACTATTAAGTCACAATTAATAACCGCTATATCTTACAGGCTGCCTACAAACTATACATGCCTCGTGCAGAAGGAACCAGAAGTGGATGTCGGTGGCCGTCATGCTTACTTGTGACAGGGAGCGCAGTCGTAGCAGGTTCCAATTCGAGCTCAGCTGCGTCCAACGAAGCCGAGTCCAGCTGTTCGCTCAACGAGTCCAGAGACTCACCATCGGCACCGGCTGAACCGTTGGCATGGAAACCGTTAACAGCCCCTGCACACTCTGTTTCTGGGGACGAGACGGATTCAGAAGGGGCAGGATCTACCGGGGCTTCCGGCTGGGGTTTGGGCTTCTTTTTCTTCTTGGGCTGTTAAGTCACAATTTGATTAATTAATAAACTTTCTAACATATATGACACATAAATACCTTCATCCTTCATCCACAAGTTATGTTTTTTTTTTAGTACCAACATTTCAGATCTAGCAAAACCACTTCCTTTAGCGCTAAATTTAGCTCAAGAGTTTTAGAGCAACGCTGTGACGCAGGCATTCACTCTGCGTCATTACACGCGCACACACACACCTTCTTTTTACCGGTGACATTCCATTCCTTCAGGACCTCTACTGCACTGCCTGAGGGTAAAGAAAGAAGACGAAAAAAACAATGCCTGGTCATAAGGTCAGCTGTAGATGATGAAACACGCTATACACAGCACAACAATCACCACGAATGGCTGAATACGTCAGACGTTGTTGTTGCACAATAGTGCTGCTTATGGGGTATCCAGAAGATTTATCATCCTGATATTTGAACTATTTCAAGAAACTATTTCAACTTCCTTTAAAGACTTTCCTCCTTTCTACACTCGTAATCCATTTCATCAGAGTATTATAAAGCACGACAATGGTTTGGGTGTGTTGGGAGAACAGAAAGGTTAAAAGTGTGTCATCTTGCTACTAGCAACACTTTCATTCTTTAAGTCTTTAAGCTCATTCCACCTGCACATTACAGGTTTTGCCTTTCAACGCATCAACGATGTTCACATTTCACTTACACAACCCTAATTAAGGTGTGCTGTGGAATGAGTCTTACCTTCGACGAAGGCCTGTACAGCTCGATCCACGCTGTTCTCAAAGTGCTGCAGGACAAGGGCGATCTCATTATTGCTCTTGTTAGGAACAACTGCTCTCACTGCATTGATCTGATGGGAAACAGTTAAATGGGAAATTAAATTAAAGTAGTTGATACATTGTACGGTGTGTGTAAAGAGCAATAACCCACAAAAGTAAAAAAAAAATTAAAAAAAAACTGAAAGGAACACATTTTGAAGCCATGTTAGTTCTTTTGTCCATGTTAACTATAGTTTTACTGGAGGATTTTTTCATTTTTAATACAAGGAAATACCTGAATGACTTTTTACTAACGTATTCCCTTGTGTGCGTGCGGGAGTGGGGAGGAAAGAGACACTCAGGACATTCAAAAAATGTGTCACATCCAATTATATTACATAATCCAGAACAATACTGTAAGGAACTGCCACGTAAAATGCACTAGAAAATATAAAAATGTGACCACATCTACATCTTCTAGCAAAAGATATGATCAAGACAGTATTTGTGTCTTATATTCTTTTATCTTTGAATCTTGTTTATTTTATTTTTTTTACATTTTTTATGCACAATCATGCTTAGAAAGCTACTCCCTAGATAAAATGGCCACGGACATGAAACCTAGTTAGGCAGAAGAAAAACAGCAGAGGGACTAAACCTAAGCAGTACACACACACACACACACACACACACACACACACACACAGGGAAAACACATTTAAAAATATATTATGGGATGCAGAAATGTCACTTTTCAGGTCTTCAATTCCAGATAATGATAAAGAGAGAAATTCATGCATTACCTTTTCTTTCATCCTTTCAAATGTTCCTCCTTGGGACATGACCATTTTGGAGTGTGTGTCGAACTCCACCCCTGATGTATCTATTAACAAAAGACACAAAGCAAAAACAAAGCATGGAGTTAATATTTCAGTCTGAGCTGTAGCATTTGTAGCCAGAGGGTTCTGCACGACTTGGCAGAAGGAAGTGGGGAAAGGGGGATTTTCTTCTAAATATGTAGGTCACAAGCACAGCCCAGGGAGAAGGACGAGAAAGAGGGACTAAAAGGAAGGGGCAGAGACCGGTGGTGGTGGTGGGTGGAATCACATTTTGTTGTTTCATTTACAACAACAAAATTTTCCAATCTGCGACACTCTGATAACAACCCTGAACTGCTAAACTATAGCCGTGGAGCTGTTGCCAAAACATGGTACTTCTATAGCTTTTCAGTTTCTTTCACAACAGAGAAGCAAGCAGGCACATTGAAAAGGCATGAAAAGCCATGCACAGGCTATACTCAAAGAAACTTTAAAATCAAAACACTGAGATTTCAAAACCCCGTTCCATCCCAGCCTCAACCTCCTGACGCCCCTTCTTCCCCCTCCTCCCTTCCCTTCAGCTTGCTACACAAGCTTTCACCATTTCCTACACAGAGCAACAGTGGATATACAGTAGACAGACCCTAAATACAAGCAGTCATGATTCCACTGGGCTTACAATTATATTAATGTTTAAAATTAGGCACATGGCTTAAAAAAAAAAAAAAAAAAAAAAGATCTGAATGAAAGTTAAAAATAGGTCAAAAGTGTTCCAGACGACGAAGACAGTCCTGATGCAAATCACTCGCTGACCTAGTTTGCCAGTCAAGTGCATTAATACAGACTAAGGGAAATAAACACGGCCGACGTTTTGGATACGTGTCTTGTTCTCTCCTTACGATGCACATAAAGAATATTATTACATTCTGGCATTTGTGTTTGCAAGTTAAACTTTAGTTTACTTAAAATAACTGAAAATATAATGACTGAGAAGCAAATAAAGTTTGAAGGGCTACAATCAATGCATTTCTAAATATAATTAAAATTTCTTAAGAATAAGTCTTTAAAGCTCCAGAACAGTAGCCTAACCAATAACTGCCATATTGAGTTAACTATAAAATGCATGTTAACTATGAGAGCTGCTTAGATTTAAGGAAAGCCCTGGAATGCATCCTGATGCAGAGTCAAAAGAAGATTTTGCCTTGACACGATCCCGGACAAGATTAAACAAGAACGGCTTCATAGCTTGTCCACGTATCATGTGCTGGGTGGTGTACTGGGTGGTGCTCCTGGAAATCTATCATTAGGTCCAATGGTTAACACCACACATAATGACGGTCGGGAATCCATAGATTGCATCCCGTTTGCCTCATTAATCCGAATTCCTGGTTACTTTACGGGTCTAAATAAGTTAACAGCTAATACGAGTTTAAAAAAAAACTCTCTAATTCTCTAATGCTTCCCTCATATTGAGAGTATATCCTTCTGTGATCTTTCCCCTTATATTAAGCTGTCTGTATGATTCCTATTCTTCTACATCATACTGAAATTTTATATATTTGCCAGCAATATGCACATATATATAGCAAATCTCAAAAACAACAAAATAAAATCAGTGTTTCGTAATTTAATTCAAAAAGTGAAACACTCATTCTAGATTCATTCCACATCTAGTAAACATTTTTAAGCTGGTTATTCATTTCACACAGTATAAATACTACACATCCCTGGGTTCAGTACAACAACAAACATTGAGAAGACTGCTGACACTACTGCACTGCCTGAGGGTAAATGATCACATACACCCTCCATAAGGTGGTTCAACCGCAGAGGGCCAAAAAATTGTATCGAAGAACAGTCATTTAAAGCTGATTGAAAAGGCAAAGTGTGGTAGGAAAAATGTACAAGCAACAGAGATAATGGCACCTTAAAAGGAGACATATGATGCTGTGGTGATTTATCCTTGAGGTATTTTAAACAAAGCATATGTGTCACTCTGTCTCACCTCAGTGCTTTTTAAGAACGACTAGATTTTATACCCGTCACATTAATGCAAAATCAGCCACTTCTCACCCCACCCCCTCTTGTCCAAAGAGTGCTGAAGTGAGAACGACACCCCAACCTCCCCCCCCCCACCCGCGCGTCCTTTTAGAAC
>JAQQZT010000040.1:9917106-9933859 GCA_030068275.1 Clarias platycephalus
TGCAGGCCACAATTGTGCGTGTGTGTGTGTGTGTGTGTGTGTGTGTGTGTGTGTGTGTGTGTGTGTTTGTGGTAAACCTTTAACCATGCTATAGATCTAAAATCAAAAGAAGCAAAATAGTGGGCGAGGATTTATTGAAATGAAAACTGAACATAGAAATGTTCCATTCTGATCTAATTTTTAGATGCTTTTCTTGTGCTTGAATTAGAGGAATTATGTTTTTGGACTAGTTGCCTTTTGGATATTTTCAGCGCTGTTTTCCTTTTAACCTAGTGTCCATGACTAAAGAAACAAACGGATTCCAGAAGCAGAGCAGCTTTAAGCTTCCCCAAAGTAACATGCAGCCAGATGAATTTGAAATGTGTTTCCATGCACAATTTCAAGTTCATTTTAATCAAAGTGTTTTGCTTATTTATATATTTAAAACGGTTGAATTGATTTCCGGTATAGACATATAGAGAATAGTAGAGTAATTTCTTCCATTTGGATTGCACTCCATTTGATAATATTTAAAGTATATAATTTTCATACCTGGCTGTGTGTTGCAGTCAGGATCAAATATGAACCCTTGTGTTTTCAGCAGAAAAAAGCTCTGCACCATATCAGTTACAATACTGTAATGGAGATCACTGTACAGGCCAGCTGGACAGACCTGAATGCCAGATAAGGTCTTTAACTGTTGGCCTGTCCAATACTTCAGTGTCTAAAAAAGTGATATCTCAGAACTTCAGTGTCTGGAAATCCCCGTGGTTTCTGCATTCCTGTAGAAGTGGAAAAAAAAAAAACTGTAGGTACTGTAGACAATATTTAAGGTAATGTTTAGTTGTGGGTGGCAGGGTGATACAGCAAGTTGCATCACATAAAAGAATAAATGATTGAACGAACAAATGAAAGGATGAACAAATGAACAAATGACTGAATGATTAATATTGGCAGTAGAATGGGGATAACTTCTAAAAACATGGGTCTATAATGTGTAAAAAATAAATAAATAAATAAAACATCTTAGAAATATATCCCCCTTATAGTCACTTGTTTATTCCTCTGGGGAAAACCCTTAAGTCTTACTGTATGTAACCATCTCACTGTTCACAGTCCTATTTACAGTATCTGCTCATCATGTACCCTAATCTGCATTGACACTTATTACTTCAGTCTTGCACCACTTAGCACAACTGTAACTGCCTCATTCACTTACTGTATATCAGCACATACTCATCTCATTCTTTACATATATTTTAATACAAGGTGTCCCAAAAAATTGACATAATTTCATAGTCGAGCAACAAAACCAATTCTCACTCAAATTATCAAAAATTTTAACAAGATGTGTTGTTGTTCTTCTTTTTATATAAAATCTATGTCCGTTTGAATATGTTGCTGGATTTTTGTTAAATAAATCTTTTATTTTTTAGCATGAAGCTTATTTAATTTATTTTGCCTAGGACACGTAATTACTCAGATATTTTTATTTCAAATTATGTCAAATTTTGGGGATATTTTGTATATCTAAGGTTTTAATAATATTGTAAGCAAATGTATTTTCTCTCTCCTGTCTGTCTCTGGGTCCCTCTATAACTGACATGTTAATGACTGGTTCTTTTGATGTTCGGGACGTAGCATTGTTTAAATGTGCTCTCTTTGCTGAGAATAAACAGAGATCTTCAGACTTCATGCCTGCGTGTGTGTGTGTTTGTCTCTCCCGGTCGATCGGGCCCGGGCTGTGATACAACAAGCTAAAACTCTTTTTCTCTTAGCTTAAAACTTAGCTTGGACACACTTCTTCTTCATTTAAACTTAACAGTATATTATATTCTGTTTTCTCTTAGTCGTTTCTGTTGAAGCATGGGTCATCTCCCACTTTCTTTTTGTCTCCATTCTATAAGGTTGATGTATTTGTAATTGATTTGTACTGAAATTGCAACACCATGTAGATTGTGTTACTAAACTTAAAGCGGTTGCCTATGGTATCTAAATCCATCACTACTGGGGTCCCTCTTTTAAAACATTCCAAAGACAACACCCTTTTGGAAGGCTAAAAACCTTGATCTCCACAACCCCTGAGAAGCTTCATTTTCAAGAATGTACAGTAGACTGTTGATTTTACATCCATTTACTTATTCTTATTCATTCATCATCTATACCACTTTATCCTGTATTCAGGGTCACGGGGGGGCCTGGAGCCAATCCTAGGAGACTTAGGGCATGAGACGAGGTACACCCTGGACAGTGTGCCAATCCATCACAGGGCACACACTCACGCACACACTATGGGCAATTTGGGAACACCAATTAACCTAATCTGCACAAACGAAGCACGGGGAGAACATGCAAACTCCATGCACACAGAGATGAGAATTGAGTCTCGCCGGAAATCGAACCCGGACTCTGGAAGTGCAAGGCGACAGTGCTAACCACTACACCACCGTGCCACCCATTTAATTTTCAGTAAATACTTTAACTTGGGAGGATTTTAATGGATCCCAATCTATCCCTAGAACAATAAACACACACACACACACACACACACACACACACACACACACACACACACACACACACACACATTTATATGCTTATTTATTATTTATTATTACTTGGGTAATCTTATGTTTTTGTGAGGTGAGAGGAAAGCCATGCAGACAACACAAGTAAATGTAGAACTTGAACTGGCCACCCTGAAGCCTTAAGCCGGAAACACTACCTCTCTGTTCTATATGTATTTTACCTTTACAATGAACTACTAATGCTGGATCAGTGGTGTTATTAACATTTAACTGTGTCTAATATTAAGTTATGAAAGACATTTCACAAAGACTAATTGTGTCTGTATTGTATGTACCCTTAAAACTGCCCTGTTTTGTTACAAAGTAGGCATTATAAAACTTGTACATCATCTTTGGACATCATTAGTTTCTACTGTAGCACTGCCGGTTTGGAATGCCAGTGCCTTTAGTGGCTGCACCTTCAGGTGTTTGCACGGCGCTTTGGATAAAAGTGACTGCCAAATGACTAAATGTAAATATGCAAACGTTCTCTGTTCTTTATCCTTTAGGTCACCGCTGGCTCGGCTATACAGGCTATATTTGAAACGACCACTTTTACACTAAAGACAAACAGATCCATGTCTGTCCATATCTGGGGATTTTACAGTGCTGGTTATAGATATGGATACCTTGTGCATTTTAGGGTATGCCGAGTTGCTTTTTAAAATCCGTAATTATAGGAACAAGGAACAACAAACAGGGCAAACCCTCAACTTGTTTGCTTTATCATAAGCTTGAACTGTGTGTAATAGCACAAACAGTGCTCCATAATCCACAGAACCCCAAATTTCACCAGGTCATCTTTTGTTCTTTGTGTTTCTTCCGATTTTTATGTCAAAACTTTTGTAACTTATGTGCAACCCCAAATGTTGCCTTTTAACAACTGGGCTATGCAAGCAATGAAAATAATGTGTGCTTCTTATAGCTCATAGCTGGTTAGAAAGAAAACCTGATTAGCTAGCTTTGCAGGTACTATACATATCTACAGGAGTATGCTAGCTTGATAGCTGACTCAAATAGCTGTTTAATTAACGTATTTTTTGTGACTTCATACCATAGGCAACTGCTCAATGGCTTCTCATAAAAGACCAAAATGCAGCAACGCAGCATTCACATTGCAGCATTCATATTATTTATTAATCTTGGTGAAATTCAATATTTAATTTGCATTCAATTAAGTATTTCAAACAGTGATGAACATAGACAGAGTGCTCAGAGCTGCAGGTACAGCCAGTGGTTTAATCCACAACATGGCAGGCACGACAAATGTTCTTGACCTGCCTTAACTTATTCAGTAGCTAAGAATTAAAAAGGAGGCAAGACGAACAGGTAAAAGAAAAGCACACAGATATATAGATGTTATACTTCAATAACAGACACATGTGCTTCCCGTATTTGCACACCACCAACTGCCTGTAATTCATATGCATAGCAAACAACCCCCGCGTTTCCTGTTAATAGTACACTTTTTCTTTATACTGTACCACGCAAGCAACAAATCCTCTTCAATTAGTTTTAGCAGTGCAACTCCTTGGGTGACATGAAACAAGTGATTAATAATGATCTCAAAAATGTCTGGGGCTGGCACTATTTTAACAAGTCATAAATGTTTCGTCAATAAATATCTGGCAGTTAGATTTGTTCCTAGGTTTTCTGTTGCAGCCTAGTGTTTGCGCAGGTACAGTAGTTCTGTCGCAGATGGACTGAATGGAACAGTAGGCAGTGTCATCATCAACTTTTATGACATACTGTGAGGTTGTCAGGTTCCTCACTGAACATCATAGTGGCGAAAACCGGTACGTCAGGCTGAGCTAATAGCTACTGTACCCGGATCAGACTGTGAAGCGTCGACAGTGACAGCACATACGACAAGAATAATTAAGGCCTGTAAAAAAACTGGAGCAGCATGAGGAGCAAGTTGACCTCACACTCCCACGCTCCATTCACAGGAAATCGCAGCATGTGGTTGGATCTGCATGTGTGTGGAGCTGTGGGTACCCTCTAATATATATACACAGTGCTAGTCACTATTATTATTATTATTCTCCTGGTTAAGATTTGTTTGTAGGCTTATTAAATTCATTTTAACAATATAGAACCACAATGCAAAAATAGAGAAAAATCCAACCTTTAATTGAAGTACAATTATTCAGTGGAAAAAAAATCCCACATTAAGATATTTTTTTTACATGAACTCATATGTGCCACAATTATTGGCGCCCATGATGATTATTTTGTACAAACCCAAGACAGCAATTAATCTCTTCCTATTACATTTTACAAGATTGGAGGATACAGATGGAGGGATCTTTGACCATTCCTCTTCACACAATCATTCTAGATCATCCAGAGTCCTGGGCCTTTCCTTATGCACTCTCCTCTTCAGCTAACCCCACAGGTTTTCAATTGGGTTGAGGTCTGGGGATTGAGATGGCCCTGGGAGAAGCTAGATATTGTGTCTGCTGAAGCATTTTTTGTGTTTTCTCCACACATTTTGGGTCATTATCCTGCTGAAAGACCCACCACGACCCATCTTCAGCTTTCTGACAGAGGCCATCAGGTTTTGATTTAAAATGTCCTGGTATTTCAGAGAGTTCATGATGCCATGCACCCTAACAAGATTCGCAGGGCCTTTGAAAGAGAAACACGCCCACAGCATCCTCCACCATACTTTACAGTGGGCATGAGGTGCTTTTCCTCATACTCATCTTTTGTTCTCCAGACGTTTATGTTTGTAATTGTAGGTGAGAAAGGGCTTTGTCCTTGCGTGACTCCCAAACAGCTTGATGGCATGTAGATAAGATCTGATGGTTGTTATGGAGACTTTGTGACCCCAAGATGCCACTTCTTGATGCAGTTGTCCGACAGTAAGGTTTGGGGATATTTACTTCTCTTACCTTCCTCCTCACTGTGCGTGGTGGAAAGATAAACTTGGGTCCTTGTCCAGCCTTGTTTGTCACTGTTCCAGTTGTTTTAACCTTCATAATGATTCTTCTGACTGTAGATATGGGCAAGTTTAGGCGAGTGGATATTTTCTTGTAGCCATTGCCTGACTTATGAAGGCCGACACACATCTGCTACTTGAATGGGGTGTTCTCTTGTCTTTCCCATGTTAAAGAGTGGATAAGAGAAAGAGTCCTCTGTGTCACATCATATTTATACCACAGCGAAACAGGAATTATTAATTAATTAAAAGTTTATAGATACTCTAATCAACTTCATAAACTACATTAAAAATGTGAAAAAAAAAACAGCAATTACATTCATTTTATCAGAATTGTTAGGGGTGCCAATAATTGTGGAACAGGTGATTTTTATGAAAAACAATAATTTTTTAGTAATGGATTTTTTGTATTGTTTTTTTTTTTTTATTCACTTAAGTTAATGGTTAGATTTTTCTACGATTGTCAGTGTAAAATTATGCTTCTGCAATAAAAAATTAATTTATTAGACGCCTACGTCTAACATCTTAACCAGGGGTGCCAATAATAATGACCAGCACTGTATATATAAAAACAGAAAATCACAGTGGTTTTTGACTTTGTGTTTGTGGGTTTGCATAAGTAGCAGCTTAGGTATCAGGCGCCTCCCAACTGTATATAACAGTAGGCAGCATTATGATCAGCTTCTATGTCATTCTGTGAGCAGGTCACAGGTGTTGTAACAGTAGTGAAAATAGCTCATAGCTACTGAAAGTCTGGATCAGACTGTGACAGACAGTAAGGACTGACGAAACATTGAAGCAGGAGCGAGTTGAACGCACACCGGCAGTAGTGATCAGTCGTTCATGAATGATTCGTTCTTTTTGAACGAGTTCTTAACATGACTCAGAAGAACGAGTAGTCTCTGAGAGTGATTTGTTCATTTTCTACTGGGTGCGCATGCATCTATTAGCAAAACATCCGTAGGTTATGTACAGGAAACAGATTCTTACGTCCGAATCGTTCACTCTTATCGCGTGACTCCCATAGACGCTATGCAGTGCAATAGATTCCAAAGAACGAACGACTCGGACCAGAAGATATGAGAGATGAGCTGCTCATTCGGTTTATTATAATATGTCCTTAGCTGCATTTTAATATTTTGATTACTGAATCTATAGGCAAAATTTCTGAATGTAGACGTGTTGGGGGGATGTTTATTGAAAATGTAACATTTTATTTTATTATATGACTCAAAAAAAAAAAAAAAAGATTACCTGTAGCTCATTCTGAAGAACGAGATTTAAAGAACAGTCACTAAAATGATTCAGACTTCCCATCACTAACTGGCAGATAATGGTAGCATGATCTGCACATAGGCGGAGTCACAGGTAATCTCTAGTATAATCAACACATAATAACAAGAATATACAAAGTTTTAGATTAAATTATACATTGTATTTCAACTCTTCTCAATAAATCTAATCCTAAGTCAATGATCTATCTATCTATCTATCTATCTATCTATCTATCTATCTATCTATCTATCTATCTATCTATCTATCTATATGAACAGACATTAAACATGTTAAAATATTAAAAGACATGTTTTAAATATAAATCTAAGGACTAAACTTAAATTTATCTTGGGTATTGCAAGGTTATTATTATTATTATTATTATTATTATTTTGTTGTTCTTGTTAAACAAATTTAACGCGAATCTTTCCATCTTCGTATGATTTGTCACGCAGGCGACTTCCGCCACGTGACCGGAAGTATCGCAGCTGTTAAAAATGGCGACTCCCTATGTAACAGATGAGTCTGGTGAGCTCTGTGATTTTGTTGTCATTGTAAAAATCTGAATAGCGACCAAGCTTGAGAATAAGTGTGACTTATTTGCGCTGAACATGCATGAGCAGTGGGTTTGAGCAGGATTCGCTGTGAAATAACGCAACCGGGATTCCAGCACAGAGTCGGTTAGCGGTGTAGCGCGCGGGCTTAGCCAGCTGTCAGTCCCGCAGTCTGAATGAAGCTCGTGCCCTTAGGGGAGCCTCGCGCACGTACTCACTCCTCTTATATAACGCGTTATTTTTTTATTAAATACATTTGTGTTTAAAGTCCATTTGTCATTTAACTGGATTCATAAGAGGTCTTGTTTTATTATCTTTATTTTTAAGGCTAAGCTAATAAGCTAAGCTTTCTGTCTCCAACGAATCGGTTGTGCAGATAAGTTCAGAAGGACAGTAAAACACCAGAAACTTCTTCACATCATGCTTTTAAAAATGTTGCCTAAATGAAACTTCTATGAAGTTCTGAAAACATTTACACCAATCAGCCATAACATTATGACCACCTGCCTAATATTGAGGGGGGCCTCTTTTGCCACCATAACAGTGATGCACTGTGTGTTCTGACACCTTTCTATCACAACCAGCATTGACCTGTTTTAAATATATATTTTTTTTAATCAGTTTGCTCTACAGTAGTGCTTCTCTTGGATCGGACTACACGGGCAAGCCTTCGCTCCCCATGTGCCATGCCATGGTTTTCCTTCCTTGGATTACTTTTGGTGTAAACATCCCACAAGAGCTGAAGTTTTGTAGTTGCTCTGACCCAGTCCTGTAGTCATCACAATTCGCCCCTTGTCAAAGTCACTCAAATATTTATGCTTGTCCATTTTTTTTTTCCTGCTTACAACACATTGACTTCAAGAAGAAAAAAAGTTTACTTCCTGCCTAATACATCCCACCCATTTTCAGCCCCCATCATAACTGTAGCTACTGTGAGAAGGGCCAAATTGTAATGACTAGATAACTGGGAATTGGTAAGAGCAAAACTGCAGCTCTTGTGGGATGTTCCTGGTCTGTAATGGTCAAAACATACCTAAAATCCAAGGAAGGAAATCTGGTGACAGGGTCCTGGGTGTCCACTGATGCACAAGGGAAGTGATGGCTGGCCTGTGTAACTGATTCAATAGAACAACTACTGTAGCTCAAATCAAGGAAATAGTTAATGCTGGTTCCAGTAGAAAGGTGTCAGAACACACAGGTCACTACTGTTTTGGTGGCAAAGGGGGTGACCTACTGAATATCCCTATATTGAGTAAACAGTTTTTTCAAATTCATGAATATAAAGCAATGACAATGTACAGAACAGACACTGATATATAATTTTTGTTATAAAACACACAGTCATATCACCTTGCATGGTCCTCTAGTTAATGTTAACATCAAAGATTTGTCCACCCCTCACATGAGCATATTATTATTACATAATATGTCTGGTTTGTTCCCAGGTGCATAAGACAAATAATTGAAAATTTGCATATTACAGTGTGGGAAAAAAAATCCTTTCAGCACTTTGACGGCAATTCTGTTCAGTTCTATTCTATTTATACAGCACATTGCTGCAAAGAAAAAGAAAACCCAAAGCCACAATGTTGACATTGTACCGTCTGCATGTTTGTACAGGAAAGTACATTGCTGCTACACAGCGTCCGGATGGGACATGGAGGAAACCTCGGCGAGTGAAAGATGGCTATGTACCCCAGGAGGAGGTACCTGTGTAAGTGTCATGGTGCAACTGGAGGTTGCAAGTTTGAACCCTACTTAATGATTATGATGTCTTATAAATCAGCATATCAGTTTTATAATCAAATCTGATTGGTCAGACGGTTCTGCCAGCTGTTTTTTTAAATCACAGGATTCTATTAATTCACCCGTTTTCATATGCCATTTTTTTGTGATGGTTTATTCATGTGGATAAAAAAAAAACAAGACTCATAATAAACTGGTTAAAAGTTTTTTTTTGCAAATAATAATAATAATAATAATAATATAACTAATAATAAAAAAACGATAATTGTTGATATGGGGAGGTTTTATGTAAGAACATGTTAGAGTTCTGAAAAAAATTGTGCTTTGTCGCAGTCAGAAAATTTTCTTAGGGAAGGGGGTAGAAAAGGAGTGACTGCTTAATTAAAATGATAACAGGACCTAATAAAAGTTGCACATGCTAAGAATTCATTTAATCACCTATAGCTTTTATAATTGTGGCCAATTTATGTGTGAAAATGATTTCTCATGCTCCCATGTGCTTACCCTGATGTACCCAATCTGAACTTGTCAGACCACATGACATTTTTCCATTGCTCGAAATTCCAATCTTTATGCTCCCTAAAATAAAATAAAAATTATTTCTGATTTGTTTCACTAACAAGCTGTTTTCTTGTGGCCACACAGCTGTCTAGTCCCAACCCTGTGAGCTCTCATTGCATTGTGTGTGTATGGAAACGGCTTTTACTTTTACTAGTAAACATAACTATGGTGTTTTTTTTTAAGTGATCTTCAAATGGTCTTGATATTTTTTTTCTGACCACATTTCTTCCACAAAGCTGAACGTTCAGCATTATCGTTCCAGGTTTTGGTAATGTGAAGGGTTGTTAATCCAGTACCAGTATTTTCAAATGTCCTTAGTTGTTTTCTTTGCTTGATGCAGCTCAATAATTTGACCTTTCTGATATGGTGAATATGGTCAGGCATACTCACAATTTTCTGGAAATGTAAGAATTTATTTTTTTTGTACTACAAAAGTCTTTTTCTACAAGTTGAATGATTATTACTTTTCTTTCTTTTCCCTTCTGTCCGCGACCAGTTACGAGAATAAATTCGTAAAGTTTTTCAAGAGCAAACCGGATCTCCCTCCTGGAATGAATCCAGAAGATGCTGCTACAGCCAGGCAGCAGCAGCAGACACCAGTAAAGACGGACAAAGAGAGCGAGACAACCGGCTTGTCCAAAGCTGCCAAACGTAACATGAAACGCAAAGAGAAACGCAAGCAGCAGCAGGTCCAGGGCCAACACGAAGACAACAAAGAAGTGGACGAAGTCACAAAAGAGCTGGAGAAGGTTTCGGTCGCAGCTGAAGATCAGAACAGCACAAACGCCTCCACGGACCTGTCCTCCGCTACCACAGAAAAAGCCAAGAAGATCAAGAACCTGCGGAAGAAGCTGCGCCAAGTGGAAGAGCTGCAGCAGAAAGTGGACTCGGGGGAGATGCGGAACCCTTCCAAGGATCAGTTGGAAAAATTGGGACGTGCTCAAGCCTTACGTGAGGAGCTGAGGCAGCTGGAGGCAGATTTGTAAAACAAGAAGGCATATTACAAGCAGAGGGGGCCATGGTGTAGTGTTTTCTTTCTGTATGTACATAGGATTTTTTTTCAGGATTTAGAATAGACCATCATTTATTCCCATTGATGTAAATCCAGTTTTGTGAAGCCCCATCCCATAGCCTTGTTCCTTTTTGTTCTTCCAATCTGTGATACATGAATTATAAAAAAATAAAAGAAATAAAATAAAAAGGTTATTTGTAAACAAAATAGTGCAGTTTCACCCCACTTATAAGAACAGTACTATTTTTGTTAAGTTTAATCAAAAATGACGCACATTACGCACTTCTGAGGGATGGACTTTGCCAAAATGGACTTTTTAGGAATAAATTAGAGAAGTGAGAAGCCTTTGTTTTTGTTTTTTTCTCATTGGAAATTATACTTCTGTTTCCTCATGATGGTTATGTCGTGGTGGGATATCTGCGCATTGACACTACCGTTTTTTTGTCCTAATAGTACTGACTGAATGAAAGAATGAACAGAACACCAAGCCACTCTGAGGACACAGTGCAAAGACTTGAATGGCTGCAGTTTTTTT
The DNA here is from genome assembly GCA_030068275.1 of Clarias platycephalus. Lineage (NCBI taxonomy): Eukaryota > Metazoa > Chordata > Actinopteri > Siluriformes > Clariidae > Clarias > Clarias platycephalus. The sequence goes on from JAQQZT010000040.1 coordinate 9,928,280, forward strand.
TTCTTGTTTTAATATTTGTGACTTCAGTACTGATCTTACCCATGTTGTAAAGCATGTACCTCTAAAGAGTCTTCTAAAATGTATATGGGTTGGCCATTTTTTACCTAAATAGGAACGACAGTATAGGTTTCTGCCAGTCATTTCTTTCTTTCAGAACTCCTTTTTATCATGTGTGTTTTTTTATTGTAGTAGTTCTCAAATATTAAGCAGTGTTGTTGTATTATTACATTAAAGTATAAAAGACATGCAGGTTGTTTTAGCTGAATGTGTTCGAATCCTTCACTTCACACTCATCCGGACCCAACATCAAAAGTGCATTATGGGATAAAGTAAGAGGACTTATCTTGAAAAATGGGGATTGCAGTCCCCAATTCATGTACCAGCATAGTTTTAGGAGATGGACAGAAAAAGAAACCTCCAAGAAACCAATACTGACAGAAAGCAAGTAAAAATCCATCCAGAGTTCATGATCAGGATCAATCATGGAAGGTGGAAACGCTACCCACAATATCACCTTCCTGAATAAGGATTCATTCATCTTCAGTAACTGCTGTCTCCTTTTCAGGGTTCCAAACCTGTCCTAGGATCAATGGGTTCCTAAGGTGCACATTCACACCCTCACAAGGGCAGTTCAACATCCAATCAATGTCACTGAAGGAAAACGAAGAACCCAGATGAGACCCATGTGCACATGGGAGAACATAAAAAAAACCTCCCCGTGGACAACACCCTAGGCTCAGGACTGACCTGGAGAACATATACTTTAAATGTGATTTGGAAAAGCTGACCACGCCAATAGCATGCTGTACAAGGACAACATTGCATACATTGGAAGACCAATCACATGGGAGGATGAGTCTTCTTCACTTATTTTTAATTATCAGTTTATTTGTTACCATGTACAGTCAGGTCTTTATTTAATAGAACAGTGAAAGTATTTTATTTTCCACATTCAAGAATAATACTGGATTAAAAAATGTATATCTATGAAACAAATTTAACAAACTAATAGTCAGTTATTATTTTAGGACATGAAAGTAAGCTGTTCTGAAACAGTTCTTGCAAGAACAGTATTGTCAAGTTCATTTACAAAACCCATCAACCACCAATGATGAAACTGGATCTCATGATGACCATCCCAGGATAGCAGGACCAAAACCTACCTCCTTTTCTGCAGAGGAGAAGTTCTTTTAGAGTTACCAGCCTCAAAAATCGCCAGGTTAAAAAATAGTGGATGAAAGCCGTTTTACAGATCATAAATAGCAGACGCATCTCAATATCAACTGTTCAGAGGATATTATTGTATATTTTAGATGCCTTCAGCAATGTTTCACAATATAAAAAGAAAAAAAAACTTTTCGACTGGTTCTATATATGATTTTGCATCTGTATACCACAATGGATCTGATATAGTATGTCCTTATCAAGATAATTACATTGAACTATAGGAGTAGTTTACCAGTATATTTACTGGTATCATCATTGCTCTGGTTTATCATAAGTCTTGTCCTTTTTAAAGCATGTTATGTTATGTAGATTCAGATTCAGATTTCAGAAGGAATCTCAATATTAAAAGATATTGATACAGCACAGGTTGTTATTAAAAGGATTATATATTCTGATGAAAGTAGGTCATTGGGAAGTACAGATGTTAAGTATGAAAGTAGTTAATTACTAAGGATAGTAGCCATGTTTAAGTAAAGACATATCAACAATTTAACAACACAGTAATAAAGGAAAGGAAATGCAATTAAGTCTATCATTTCTCTCAGATAATGTTGTTATATTAAATGGCAAATTATCTTTTTTGTCATTTTCAGATGGGTCTCCAGTAGGCGTCTTCAAACATAAAATGTGCGGAGGAAAAAATAACTCCCTGCTTTTTGCCCTTTTTATATTTTTGTATGGTCTCTGGCTTAAACAAACTGATTAGATTTTCTCCCTAATGTGATCTCATATAAGAGGTTCCCCCTCCCATGGCTTCTTTGGAAGGGTTCAGCTCAGCAGTGGCTGAATTCTCTGGGGATGAAGGGTACAAAAGTGGTATCCAGTCTTTTCCTGGGGATTCTACCTTTTCATGATTTCCATAAATTGTTTAGATAAAAGGCTTTTATTCTTTTTTGTCAGATTGAAGTTTCTCTACATGGAACTGTTTAGAGCATCCTGATCATGCTGTGAAAGATTGGTGAACTAGTTTAAGTGTATTTGTGTTTACCTATAGCTAATATTTATCTTATTATTCTTTTGAAAATGTTTCTGAGAAACTCATCTGGATGACATCTTAAACGCATAAAGGATTTGAAAGAATGCTGTAAATACTCAGTTGTCTTGGCCCCAGCATGCCCTCTCCATCTGCTTCAAAGCTCTCAGAAGTTTTAATAGGTCACACACTGGGGGAAAATATGACACATTCTCATTGTTTATAGGAAAATTTTAGTGCACATTGCAATCATTTCAAAAAGACTTTTTCCCTCTTTCCAGGTCACAGAGTTCAGAAATAGGTTATCAGGTAAATCTACAATGATCAGTGGAGGCGGTGTAGATGTACCCAGAAACAGGAACACGATTTATCAACCCATCAAGACTTTATTATTACCCAATAGTGCCCCTGTATGATGCAAGACGCAGTCAGTGTCATTCAAACATCTGAGGATTTTCACTCAACGTTGTATTTTTATACAACAGCTGGACTTCATTTGGACACACAGACTAGTGATTATTTAAAAAAAAAAAAAAAAGAAAGCTGTCTGTGAGGTCATGTTAACACTTCCTTGTTTATATACAGTACCAGTCAAAAGTTTTTTTGGAATTATGTAGTCAACAATAAATATGTTTAAAATGTTTTATATTTTCGATTCATCAACGTAGCCACATTTTGCTTTGATGACAACTTTCCACACTGTTGGCATTCTAACAGTCAGCCTCGTGAGGTAATCACCTGGAATAGTTTTCAAACAGATGTGTTGAGTACATGTTGGCTGCTTTTCCTTCACTCTCCAGTACAACTCACCCCAAACTATCTAATTTGGATTTAGCTCGGGCGCTGCACTCCATCTGATACAGCACTTCATCAATCATCTTCTTGGACCAATAGCTCTTACATAACCAAGAAGTATGTTTGGGGACATTGTCCTGTTGGAAAACAAATGATGGTGCATGAAGTGCAAACTAAGCGGAATAGCATCAATCTCATTCACAACATTGGAAAATATTGTGGTAACCATGCCAACAGGGTCACCAGATGTTTCAGAGGCTGGTCATTCTAATAAACACTCACCTCTGCAGCAGAGGTAGCTCTTGGTCGTCCTTCCCTGGGACCGTCCTCATGAGAGCCAGTTTCATCAAAGCATTTGACTGCAATTAGGAATACATTCCAAGTACATTCCAAGTACCCTCTTTACCCTGTGTACCCACCCTTTCTCTCCACAAGGCAGTACAGTACATACAAACAGGAGACTTTAGGCCTGAGGCCAATAAACCTAACCTGCATGTCTTTGGACTGTGGGAGTAAACTGATGTACCTGGAGGAAACCCACCAGGCACGGGGAAACATGCAAACGTGAAACATTTCTATATAACTGAATCTTTCATTAGGAGGACTAAAGAGCAATAAAATAAACAGAGTTAATATTTGGAGTAAAACTCTTTGCATGAAAATAATCAGTGGTGTTAGATACAGATTTTTTTTTTTTCAGTTTTGTATGTAAAATAGCTAGGAGGTTTTACTGAGCATGCTGGAGAATATGCCAGAGGTTTTCTGGCAGCTGAATTTCTCAAGCAGACATTTTTGGTGATACTATTTGATCTACCATTCAATATTGTGTGTCTTTATGCAATATACTGTATATAGTATTTGTATATACACTATACTGCCAAAAGTATTCGCCCGACTGCCTTCACATGCATATGAACTTGAGTAACATCAAATTATTAATGCATAGGGTTTAATATCATGTTGCAGCTATAACAGCTTCAACTCTTCTAGGGAGGCTTTCCACAAGGTTTAGAAGTGTGTTTATGGGAATTTTTGATCATCAGATGCTCGTTTGTGAGATATTTACACCGATACACCGATGTTGGACGAGAAGGCCTGGCTCACAGTCTCCACTGTAATTCATCCCAAAGGTGTTCTATCAGCCTATCACATTAAAAAGTCAATGCTGGCCATGATATAAAGGCACAGAACAGCCAGCGCATAACAGCCCACCAGAGCCCAGCAGGCTAAGAGCCCAAACCACCAACACGGCCCCCAAATTCCCCAGATCCCAATCCGCACCCACAGGCTACACCGGACAAACAAGTCTGATCTACGATGTTCCCACCCTCAACCCACAACATCCAAAGGATCTGCTGCCAATGGCCTGGTGCCAAGTTCTTCCACACCAAACCCACTCATCCATGTGGACCTTGTGGACCTTGCTTTGTTCACTGGTGCACAGTCATATAGTGTATGATGGGCATTCAAGTCAAACTGGGACTTGTGATGATTGACATTTACAGAAGATTTCAAGCACAGTATAGTGATGACACTCTAAGCCACAGTAAAACATTTGAATGATGCAAATGTTTTACAGAACTCCATATGTCCGTGAAAGACGGACAACACAAACGTAAACATGAGGGGTGTTCAATACAAACCAGGACTCTTGTTTACATTTGTGTATATACAAATGCATATGATAATGCAAACCCTTCCTTAGGTTCGGTAAGGGTTAGATTTTCAGTCATTCAGTGTATAAAGTGTGTAAAACAGCATAATATAATATATAATATATAATATATAATTTGTAATATAATATACAAAACAAAATGCTTGACGCTTCATTACATTCACAGGAGGAAATAAAGGAGTGTTCAGATGAGACTAGATGAACATCTGTAAAAATCAGTGTGCCACTAATTAAAGCCTAACAAAGCATTTATATGACTAGTGTCATGAATCTATTGTTCACGACGTAAAATTTCCATTTGTCACCGTGACTGATCCACTCTGTGGTTTTATTTTCGAATTACGTAAGCTGTATGGGAATTTCTGAAACCGTTCTCCATCTGTCCCTAGTCTGAACCACAAGGGATAGTCCATTAACTGTCACAAATCATGTAGTCACCAGAACAGAATGTTCTAACACTGTCTGTTATTAAAATAATTATTAAGGAATGGATTTCCTTAGAATGGAAACTATAAACTGACAACACTATGTCAGACAAACAAAAAAATGTATGGTAGACACATCATTTAGACACATTTTAAAATGTGTGTTCAGATGTCGAATGGTATGGAGAAGTTTTCTGTGAGGAGACCTTTATTTTGGAAGGAGACGTCACTGTCGGCGATTTTTACTAGGCAGAAAAGAGATATTTAAGGGATAAGTGGAGCTTAATTATTTAATGGGCTTTTCACAATGTTATTAAATAAAAAAACAACAACAATAGTCATATTTAATAAGAAAAGTTAATAAATTCAAAAAATAATAATAAAAATTTAAACAACTTCCATGATCCATGTTCAAAATAATAGCAGTGTGTTGAAAAAAGTGAGTAAAGCTCCATATCCATATAACTTTTAATTTAAATCACATA
>JAQQZT010000040.1:9969615-9980058 GCA_030068275.1 Clarias platycephalus
TGTGTGTGTGTGTGTGTGTGTGTGTGTGTGTGTGTGTGTGTGTGTGTGTGTGTGTGTGTGTGTGTGTGTATAGGTATAATTGGCATCCCTTCTACCTTCATATGACAAGCTTCATATTTTATGTCAAAAAATTATATTTAGGAAAAATGTCTCGTTTGTCATGTTGGCTGATGATGTCTCTAACTTTATCGGAGGAAAGTCGGAAATGAAATGTTAATATGAGTGATAAACACAGAGGAATGCCCAGTGCAGTTACTGTATACTAAAACCCTGGACACGCCTTCTAATTTGATGTTTTTTGCTTTATGATTTATTTTCTACATTCTAGAACAATACTGGGGATTTCTAAACGATGAAATAACATAGAATTAGGTATTAGGTTATTATAGGCAATTAGGTAAATTAAATAACAACAACAACAACAACAAGTCCATCAAGCACCATGATGAAACTGGCTTACATAAAGTCCATCACAGGAAAGCAAGATCAAAACTACCTCTGTTGCAGAGGAGAAGTTCATTTAGAGTCATGTGACTCTATAACTCAAATTAGAGGGATTACAAGATTTTACAGAGGATAAATAGCAGGCACATCAAAATATCAACCATTCAAATTATTCATATTTTGGATGCCTTCAGCATTGTTTTACATTGTAGAAAGAAATAAAACAAATCACCATTAGAAAGACCATTAGAAGGAGTTCTACTAATCAGAAGGAGTGTCCAAACATTTGACTGGTGCAGTATAAATGAAGGTCTAAAACATTTTCTAAACATTATAATAAACTGTGTGAACATTATGCCTGGGAAGGAAGACAGAATAGTACTATCACAACAAAAAACAGGTAATACTGTTATTCATCACAAAGGTACTCTTTCTGTGTAATTTGTAGTTAGTTTACTAGGCTCATGATTTGGCCCACAAACTTCCAGTGTGTAATATTATTGTTGTATTTGCCACTATGAGTGTCGGCATGAGCTCAAATTAATGAGCTTCCTGATTACAGGAGGTAATTACACAAATTCCAAACACACCAAATAACATTGTATGGCTTATTTTTAGCAGGATATAAGAGAGATATAAAAAGTGATTTAATTTTTTTTGTATTCACTCATTCGTTCATCAGAGAGACAAGGCGCTGATAAGGATTAGTCCATGAGAAAGCATGTACTGTAGAATAACATGACATTTAAATATTGCTGACACATTTACATACATTGTTAAGCATTAATTAATCAACAAGTTTATTTCTCATCCACGCAAAGAGGAAGAAAGAAGAAACCAAATCGAGGCAAAATGACCTCAATGTCTTTAATCTGAAGGCAGAACTCTAATATTCTATAAGTAGGGCAAAGTGGAGTGGGTTTTAAAAAGACTGCGTCTGATGCTCAGGAAGACTCTGAAGCTTTGTTAGTAGTGGAACACACGAAATGACAGCCAGTGTAAACTAAGCCATCTAGAGCCATCCAAAGAGACTGAATTAATCTTCATTTTAGGCTAAAGGTTGCATAAGCATAATGGAGGATGCGAGGGCATGAACACAACCATGTCAAAGCAAAACCATTAAGATCTATTCAGCCTGGCGCTCTCTCTGGAGTTCTCGGTAAAAAGATATGAAGGCTAATGCCAGTGCCGTAGAGGCTGTTTTGTGTTCTAAGAAAGCTCTTTCTGTGATCTCTAATGTAGAACAGATGAAATACAATGAAGCCTTATCATCCCTTATTATAATGTCTGCTTTTTAATTTTCTTGATAGATAGCCAGAACTACAGTATAAAGAAAACCATCCTATACAGTACATTCAAGATAATGAAGTTAATTGAAGCTTGCAGCCATCTGTGAATTCAGTGACTTAGAAATAAGGCTACTACAGTACTATTACCGGTAAACCAAGTACTATTACAGCTACCACTAAATCATCACCATGATCGACTGACCAACCCAGACATTGTATTCCTTTTTTGTTTGGTGGAAAGGAACACAAGAATTGGCTATGAAGCAAAATCCCATGATCCCATGATAACGGAGTAAATATTTATTTAGTAATTGTTTTTTAGTAAGCACTTTTTGATCAGGGATGCAGTGGATTCAGGACTGATGAAGGGGTGGCTACCTGTCGTGATGTCCTGACATCAGCGTCCTATGCATGAATTCCGATCTGTATCAGCTGTATGACCACACTGGATTTGTATATACATACGGTACAAACAATATTGGAATAATAAGATAATAAAAAAGTTGCCGTGTCTGTACATTAAGGATATTTTCGAAAAAATTATTTGGGGAGGGGAGCCATAAGATGAGTAATAGAACACATCAAGGTTTTTTTTTTTTGTATTATTGTCTGTTTGTCTTTTAGTTTGTGCACGCATCAGGTAAAAGCTACTGAACAAAATTGACTGGGGTTTTCACAGGTGTATTTGGCCGAGCTTGAGGTAACAAATAGGCTTTGTCTGATCGCAATCGGCCCATGGGAGGAGAAGATATGTTACTTTAAAATTATTAGTTGATGTCCAAATTTAACAAATGGCACTGTACATTTTTAAATATGCGCTCATGAGTGTGCAATTGAAATCTAATAAATAAACGCCTTTGCACACCTTAAATCTATGCACTACACGGTAACAATTTTAACTCATTTCAAAATTCAACAGATTACATTGTACATTTTTAAAATACATGCTTATGAGTGCATAATTAAATTCAAGTAGTGGGCACATTTAGTATGTACATTAGGACAACATATGAAAATTACTCTGATCTGAAAAACATCAGATTTATGTGTACAGATAGTGATAAAAGGTATCGGAACTGTGTCACATTAGGGTAAAACATTTTTTTTTATTGACTCACTTCAGTCTGGTTATGTCAGCATGACCTTAATTTCACACTTTTTTGCCTAAAGCAATTGTTATGCAAAAACTTTTTTAGTTTTACTTTTCCCAATCTGTATCACAGGACAGCATAGACCTTTAATGAACAGCTTTCTGCATTCTTGAACTCACGGACACCCACGACGGGCTAGTGTCACTGTGATGGACAGGAAAGAGCTCAAGCCAACCCTCCCACCCAAACATCACTCCCTTGGCTCCCAGCCGCAGATGTCTGTTGCAGTGTCAGGATTTGAACTCGCAAATGGGTGAACGCTATTTTGTTTATGACATTTTCTAAGCCAGCTGTCAAACATTCCATCCAGCTTAATTAATGAAATGGCTACAATGAACAGAGATTTAGTTTGTTACACCTGTTGTTGCTTGAATCCCTATTATTTGGATCTGCTTTTGACACTGATGTAGTAATGATCTGATGGTGTGTGTGGTGCATTTATTATTTGGAGCAACATTTCTGGGATTTTAAACACCTCAACACCATTGATGGGTCCTGGACAACCTCCCAGACAAAATTATCCAGCCAAAAGCAGACCAGTTGTCAGAAATATTTGTACACAGTGTTCAAAATCCATAGCAATATTGCTGTGGCTGTTAAACCAGAAACTAAGGAGGCATGAAAATGTCACTGCTGTGCAGAGAATAATCCACCTTACTAATAATCTTTAATGAATGGTGGTCTCATGGATGATGAATGGTGGTTTACATTCCCTTGATGCATAATGATTACATACTTAGAGAATGCACACATATGAAGGGCATATCAGATGAACTAAGCAGCCAACTGTACTAAACATTAATGGAATTAATACAAAGCTATTATTATTATTATTATTATTATTATAAATAAAAGTACCAGTTTGTCATTGCTCGACATTGCAAGGTTAAGCCATCCGAGTTTATTATATTCCCCTGGAGCAGCAGAAATTCATCCAATTCCACAGTGAATCCGTGACGACCCTACTGTGAAATTTGATTAGCCCCCACACTCACAGATGGTAAACACATGACAGACTCTATATTTCACAATACCTCTGCGTTTGTTAATCATAGCTTAAGTCATACAGTACTGCCGGTAGCCATATAATCCATTAGACTATAATGTCCAACTTCTATTTGAAACATGCTCTCAAGAGACTCCTTGCAGTCCTGGTTGTGAACGATGTATTTTTGGTGGTTTCACATGTGAAATCTTAAGACAAGAGGTTTCTTTCATCTGTGCAAGAGCTGCAAAAGTGTCAGTAGAGTATCCAAAACATTATAGCCAAATGTGTGAAACTCTTTATTTGAAAATATTTTTTTCCCCGATTCCATAGGGAACAGGATTTAGGCTGAATGGATAAGACAGAAAAGAGACAAATCCAGAACAAAAGGGAAAAAAATAAAGCAGTATTTTTATGCTTCATCTGTTTGGAAGAAATTAAGTCTACATAATTAAAGATGGCAAGAGGAAAAGTTCAAAATTGAAGCCACCTTAATCCCAGAATGTGTCGTTCAGTCCTCTCGAATGTGCAAGTTGTCGGGAGTTAGAAGATAGCTCAAACGTTTCAGAGATCAGTGACAGGGAGCAGATTGCCTGTGACAGGTGATGGATTTCTTATCAAGTCCATGGTCCGTCAGTGAATTTCTTTAATGTGGAAATTGCTGTCCATAATATCGTCCAAATTGATGTTCAAACCAACCTGTCACATGGCATCAGGTCTAATCTACTGATCTCTCTTTCTCTCTGACTTCCTCTCTCTCCCTGCCTTTCTATTGTAAAACCATTGTCAAAATTTTCGACGCAAAGATTTAAAATCCAGAAATTACTGTCTAAAATGAACAAACGAGCAAACAAACAAACAAACAAACAAACAAACAAACAAACAAACAAACAAACAAACAAACAAATGTCTATCTGTCTACAATATATGCTGCTTTTAAATGAGACAATTGTTTCTGCTTAAAGGGAGATTCAAATGGCTCATTCATTCGGTGTACTCGACTTTATGAGTTTAATTTTCTTTACAGCGCAGCGCGTTTCCAAATATGGCTCCATGCATGAATGTTTGGTGTGCGGTGAATGCTAAGTAAAGTACAGTGTAATTACAGTCCTATGGATTTTTTCCTTGGTAATTTACCAACACCTCTAAGGGAATCATTGATATATAATGATGGTTCTGTCTTGTCTCCCCTGTCACTATGCCTTTGCATTTCCCATATGTTAGACTTAATAGCTATCTGCTAGTTATATAAATAGGGCAACCAGATCAGTATGCTTTTAAAGAAAGAAACAAGTGATGTGGCCCGCTTTTATGTGCTTTAGTTTAAAAGTATTTTGCAGAAGATGTTCTTTAACCTGCTGTAACAAAGCTCCAGCAACAAAGATTCAAAGACAAGATAAACAAGTTCCATTAAATTTTCAGAAAAATCCAGGGAAAGGATGACTGTCATGACTGTCACTGATATCACAATTGTTTTCTTTAGAAATCGGAAATGTGTGCTCAAGCAAAACAAATTCCATTTTTTTTTAGCAATCCAAATAACAAGGGCATGCAATTCCCACAAATGCGCTAAGAAAAACAGTACAGCGGAAGCACAGATATTCATTCAAATTAATTCATCTAATTGTGCGCATACTGACTGTGATACTAAAAAGTAGAGCATGCTGAAAAGAGCATGTTTCCTGGGGGTAAAGGTGGTGAAAATCCCCAAAAGGTGTGGGTGACTACCTCATCCCCAAACTCGGAATGGTCTCATGCTTCTTAAGAAGCCACATAACCGTGGATAAAATAGCCCCATACTGGGACATACACTCATGTGCAAAAGTAAGTACTCCCTTTTTTAATTTTATGTGTTTTTGTGTAAAAATATAATAAAAATCATCTGATCATAGCGGGTCTTAGGCTAATACAATCTTAGATTTAAACAACGACATCTAATTTATTTTTTCACTTTACCATTATCTATTAAACAAAAATTAAGCCAAAAAAGAAAAGAAAAATCATGTGGGCAAGACTAAGTACCCCCTTGATTCAATAGCTTGTAGATCCACATTTAGCATTATGATGTTAAAGTACTCATTTTCTTTAAATTTCTTTACTCATTATCAGTCTCTTACATTATTGTGGAGGAATATTGGTTCATTTCTCTTAACAACAGTTCATTGAGGTTTTTGAGCATTTAAAAAAATGTTTTTTTCAGAATTCAATACCTCTCCAAAGGTATCACCACAGCATTTCATTAGTTTGAGGTCTAGGCCATTTCAAAACCTTTATTATTTTATTTTTTTTAGCCATTCTGATGTAGATTTACTGGTGTGCTTTGGATAATTGTCCTGTTGCATGACCTAATTTTGACCAATTTAGCTGATGGACAAATGGCCTCACATTTGCTTTTAAAATATTCAGAGGAGTTCAAGATTGACTCAATGACTCCAAGATGCCCAGGTCATGTGGTTGTAAACCAAGCCCAATCATCACCCCTCAACTTTCAAGCTTGACAGTAGGGATGAGGTGTTTCTGCTAAAATGCTGTGCTTGGTTTTTGCACTGGGCATTAAGGCCAAACAACTCTACTTTTGCAAAGCTCAGTCATGCTTCCCAGTTCTTTTTAGAAAGAAGAAGATTTCTCCTGCCATCCCTTACAAACAAACCGCACTTGTTCAATCTTCATCCAATTGTTCTGTCATGGACTTTGATATTTAACATGCTCAGGGAAGCCTGTAGGGTCTGAGATGTAGCTTTACTTTTTGTTTTTCTTTTTTTTTTGTTTTTCCCTGACCATTACTTGGTCTGACATTGGGACAAATGTTCTGGGACGTCCACTCCTGGAACGACTGGCAACTGTCTTGAATGCTCTCCACTTGTGAACAGTGACACACACCTGAATGCTCCAGACCAGCAAACTGCCAAAACTTTTGCTTTTTATACACTGTAGGTCTGCACACCTGCTGATTGACCGCACCTGACTGCAACTTTACCCTCTTAAACGCTGTGGAAGCTGTAAGGGGGTATTTAGGATTGCCTACATGTCTTTTTTTTTTGGCTTCATTTTTGGTAAATACTGTATATAATGGTCCAAAAGGTACGTTGACGTCTGTCTGAGGTTGTATTTGCCTAATACTAAGACCCACTATAATCAAATGATTTTTTTTAAACAAAAGATCCCATAGAATTTAAAATGGGACTACTAAGCTTTACACATGACTGCAATATGCATCTGGCATGTGCACAGTGCAATAGGAAAGACGTACAGGATGCTGATTATTAAGCATTTGAATTCAGACAATGAAAACAGATGCCTCTTTCCTGACGTTGTGCTGGGAAATGACTACTTAAACCCGCTTAAAGGCCCACACAACCTTGACTTTTGCACTGGTTACACTAATCACAAGGTGCTATAACTCTTTAATAACATTGTAGCCAACTATTTAAATAAGAAAACTGACCATAGTTCAGCAAATCTAGTTTTTCCATCCATCAAACATTGTAGCTTCGTTCACTGGTAAAGATCCTCTGCTTTGTAATTTGCAATTACAGTACATGCATTTACCCTGCTCAGTCATAACATTAATACTGAATAACACTGACTATCAATTATATACAAGTAAACTGGCAATGAGATCATGGGCACCCAAAACCCATCTACAGTATGCCCACAAGAACCAAAGTTTCATTAGTAAATTTCTTAAAATGTGCATCTTGGCAAGCACAGAAAAAAACTGCATTATAAGATTTAAAATCTTGGCAAGCACAGAACAATTTGCAGTGTAGTTTCTTATTTAGTCAGTTTCATCATTGACCTATAGCATTACATAGCAATACATATTCATTTGTTGTTTATTCTGTATGGCAACGGATTTTCACCAATCACACTGTGTGAAAAGAGCATTGGTAACTTCTACATCTGTTATGTAGGACCTGTTTTATGTCATTGTCCAGTTAATTTGAATACTGAGATCACAGATTCCTCTGGCCTGACTTGTACAGAATGGATAAAATTAAAGCAGCCCAGTTATCCATGTACTGGTCTTAGGGGACTCGGATGGTAAAGGGTTGGTTTCTCTGTTGTAATTTATGTGTGAGGTATATCTTCTCTGGCAGTTCGGGGATGAGAGGCCTTACCAGTAAGTGAAAATTCTGCTCTGTAAATAATGACAATGTGAAGATTTATCTAATAGCAGATCCCAAAGCTGCTGGCTAAGAGGAAATGATTCCCCCATAATCTGCAATGACACAATGTTCATATATCACTTGGCTCGATTTTTTGCACATCAACATAAAGAGCTGTCATGGCTTTGATACAGTACAGCTTTGATACAGTATCAGTGTTAGCGTTAAGACTGCTGATGTGAGGCCTAGTTTTGTTTTCCTTTCTGAAAGTACTATTATCTAATCAATAAATGTATAGAATAATCTCTATCAATATTAATAATATCAATATAATTTATATAATTGAGAGTGAATATAAGAACTTCTGAATCCTAAATAAAGCTTTTAAGAGTCTATAAGGTAATAAAATTGGATTGTGTAAAAATAATTTAGCAAAATTAAAAAACTAATTTGAATGTATTCCAAATTATAAGCAAATATGCAATCTATTCAATTAAAACCATTTTTAATAATGCCTGTGTAAAATATCATTCTAGAAATGGAATAGTATGCATTTTCATGTTGCCTTTAAAATAATATACCACCTGCTCTTTGATACAAAGTAGGTGATGTATCTTCGGCGTACCTACACATAATGAAGTGGAGTGCTTCTAAAGATACAGCAGTAATTGATTTGTAGCGTAATACTGATGACCAAAGCAGACACTCATTATTTTACAGACAGACAGAAAGCACAAGACAAATGTCCAAGATGTCAGATCTAATAGCAGAGCACTACTGAAAGCAATGCACCATATTGCATGCTAATGAGGCTCTGAAAACTTGCAAAGCCCCATATATCAACTTATATATTCACGTTGTGGAATTTATTCCATTGCATTTGTAAAGAAAAAAAAAATGCTATATATATCGATTATAGTTGATGATCAATCATTTTTTTTATTTTTATATATATCTCCCAGAACATGTAGCATGCATAACTCTCTACTCGGGACAAGCATTAACTGTCATCTCTTTGAGTTGTCCAATTTTAACTGACCACAAGCAATATGAATGGGGAAACATGCCATCCCCTACCCTTAGCACTGTAGCCCTCAACGTACAGTATGTGTCCTGAATTCCCTGCTGTACTCACTGCACACTGATTGTGTGGCCCTACCAACTCAACCACCACTATCACGTTTACTGAAAACACTGTTATGTTGGGCCTGATCTCTCACAAGAACGTCTACCTGGAGGAAACTAAAAGCCTGAACAACTGGTGCCAGGAGAACAACCTCCTACTAAATGTCAGCAAGACAAAGGAGTTAATAGTGGACTTGCACAAAGCAGCAGAGGAGCTACTGTCCCAACAAGCTCCCAGTGGAGAGAATGAACAATTTCTGATACCTTGATGTTCACATCACTCAGGACCTGTCATGTGCCTGACAGATTACACCATGGAAGAATCTTTTCCATCTTATACTGTATGTCTGAAGGACTTTAAACCGCCTTCCAAGGTACTAAGGAGCTTCTATACCCGCGATATTAAAAACATCCTGACAGGAAACATTCCAGCCTTGTTTGGAAAAGCACCAAGAAGGACATGAACACTCTCCAGAGAGTGGTGTGGTCAACAGATAGTATGGTGTATATCTTACAGGCAGGGTTTCCAGGCTTCAGCAAAATTCCGCCCCAACTATAACTCAAAAAAGGTTTGAGCCACTGTTTCATATAGCAGAATTACACAGACCTTGTGCTGTGCACAGTGCGCTAAAAATGTCTGATGAGGTATCCCAAAGGAAAAAAAAAAATGTATGAACTATGTATAATTTATGTTTATTGCATGTATTTTTGTGTTTGAGTGTGTGGCCTAACTATTTTAAAAAAAATAGTTCTTTTAAATAGTTTTATATGCAGACCTTTCTTGTACTTATATTGTAAGTGAGTAATTTATGTGCACATCTAATTCCCACAACCTTACAGCCTCAAAACAGACTAAAGTTCGTTCCATCAAAGGTGGAGTGGTCCCCCATGTTGGGAACCACAAGCTTAAAGAACTTCATTTTGACAAGCATCCAATGCTGGTAATTCTTTTTTTTTTTTTTTTAAGCATGTTTCCTTTTTAGTATTTTCTACCCTTTGTGTGGCATAGGGGTAGTAAATACAAAAAGTTCACAAAAACCCTCTTGCACGTATAGTTCATGCCCAGTCTTTGGACTCTCACTCAGAAGAAAATGAAAGAAAATTTCAGGGGGTTTTCCTTTCTTGTCTCTATCTTGCTCTTAAAGCATCTAAAGCTACCTATGGATTTTTATAAAGCTGCATTGTAACAAATATATATTTGTAATATAATATATACAATTTGTCACATACAATTTGTATTTATCATGCACGTGTACATACAGTAGATGCAGTGTTTTCATATTCATATATTATTTGATAGCATTTTTCTATCCAACCATCCAAGGCCATTGCTTTTACAG
>JAQQZT010000040.1:10014815-10024978 GCA_030068275.1 Clarias platycephalus
GTAGTAAGTAAGTACTAATAAGGTAATTAGTTTTTAACTGTTGCAAATCTGCAACGCCTGCCTTGAGAGGGTTAAGAGGGTTTGTCAGTCATTCTAACTTTATAACATTTGATGCTATAGGGTTAAGGTTTTAATTTCTTAAATAAAACAGTAGCTTACCTGTTTTCTGGAGGAAACTGCATCCTTGTTTGACTTACAGGAGACCTTCACTGTGCTGTTCGTCCTTCCTTGGTGGATCGAGTCATTTCCTCTTTCTGACAAATTTGAAGGCAAAGGGTTCATGAACAATATTCTAGCAATCAACCCATAAAGCACCGTAGCCACGACCAGTGGAATTACATAAAACAGTGTGAAGTCCAAAAAGTAAATTGGCATGTAAAGGTTCCTTGACACACGATAACCACATCTCACAACAACACCATTGGCGTAAACCATCTCATGTATATCGACAAGGAAAAACCACATGATGCAGTAGAGTGAGGTGAAAATCCAAACGCAGGCGATGATCTTTTTGGCTCTGGATACAGTACATATGAACTGTGCCTTGATAGAGTGACATATTGCGATGTAGCGCTCAACAGTGAAGGCTGTGATGGAGCAAGAGGAAACATTGATTCCCAGATACTGCAAGTAAGTGATACACAAACAGCCAGCGTAGCCATAGATCCAAGAAGAAACCACTTCAGAGATGTTGGGCAGTCCAGCTGCTAAGAGAACAATGAGGTCCGCAATGGCCAAGCTGACCAGGTAACAGTTAGTTGGAGTCATCATGTGTTTGGTCCGGAGAACGACGAGGACAACCATAATGTTGCCACCTATTCCAACCCCACATATGAGAAGGGACAAAAATATGGTGATGACCTGGACTTCCAGTGAGTTCTCCGGCATATTGCTCAGAGGTTCAGTATTGGTGAGGTTGGTGATAGCGCTAGGAGTCACGTTCTCCATTGTGATGCGACTGTCCTCTGCACTTTTTGGTTCTCTGGATAGATATGAATGATTGCTTAGATTTATACTTTCAAGATCAGTTGACGCAACAGAAATCCTGTAAATCATACACAACAAGAAAAAAGAATATTATCTTGTCTAGAAGTCATAGTTTTTTTTGGTAAAAAAAAAAAAAAAAAAAAAAAAAGTTAAATATGTGACAGAGTCTGTAAAAACCCAGCTAAACTATTTAAAAAAAATCATATGTAGTAAAAAAAAGACTTAAGCTGGGTTTTCACAGACTGAATCATATATTTCCATGTGTCTAGATAATTATATGAAGACAAAAAAGCAGCTATTTAATTCATGCAGAAAAAAGAGATAACTTACCATAATTACATTTGATGAACATTTCCTTTGATCTTGTAGAACAGAACAGTATATATGTACATAATGCGCATGCAGATATTTATATCAATTCAGTGTTCCTCAGCATCTAATAAGGTAGCAGTATGCTGCAGAGTGCCAGCACTCTCTATGAGCTTTCCTTTTTTCCATCCTCCCTCCTTCTCGCTCTATCTCTCTTATGGTCCATTGGCCAGCCCTCTTTTTTACCCCAGCTCTCTTGTTCATCACCCTCACACTCCCACTTCTTTAGTGTCACCACCCTTTTTTTCTTTTAATTCCCTCTTTAATAGCTGCATTATTATTATTTTTTTGCCTTATTACAACTTCCCTATTATACTGTATATATACGAATTGCCTGGAGCCTATTGACTTATATACAGTATATAGATGCATATACTGTACATGTACATACATAAAGCATATACGGTATATAATACATGTAATGTACTTAACGCATATACAGTATATAATGTTATTACTATTATTATTTTATTTCATTTTTGTTTCAAAAGAAAATGTTTTCGGATTCAAATGAGTGACAAATTGAGATAATTTAGGTAATGCATTTGACTTTGGCTCGAGTTTTAGTTTCCAATGAGCCAAGTCTCTGACAATGTAATCATCAGTCATCAGGGAAGAACAGGAAGAACTAATATTGGTCGGACTTGTGAAGCAAATACCTTCAGTCCATTACTCATTATACAGCAAGATGTATTAAATATACTGTGTTTATAGTTTTCCACACGTTTTTTCTCTGTCTTTGTAATCACCATTATTAATCATAATAATCCGATATGAATGATCCGACATCTAGTTGCAAAATTGAAACCTCGCAAATGGGGATCCATTTATTTTGGCAAATGATGATCCAATTAGTCTGTCAGCAGCTCCCCTTCTTCTTCATCTTCTCTCTCTCTCCCTCTTTCTCACACACCCTTTATCATTCTCTTTCTCTTACTATTCACTGTCTGGCTGCCTAGCTTTCCATTTTACTCTAATTTCTGGGTGCCTGTGCCCACAGCCTCCACTTCTGGCTGTAATTGTGTGGGACCTGCCAGTGATAAGACATGACAAGAGGCTTTCATTTGTTCTGCTGGAAGAATCTGAAGAGGTCTCCCTAGCCGATTCCATTTACCGTGTGTTATCTTTTCGCTTGTCAGTGACTCTGAAACACCACATAAATCTACTTAGTCCAAATGAAAGGCAAGAGGGGCAGAGATGTCACTCCGTTGCTTACCCACAATTCAGATATAAAGTAAGAGAAAAGGGCCTCTTTGTGCAATTGACTGCTGGTTTACTGCACTCAGTGGTATGAAATCTACAATTTACAACAGAGAATGCGCTGTAAATTACAGCAACGAATCAGTTCTGAGTGGAACCGACAGCTAGAATTTAGAGGGAAACCAAAAGAGACCTCCAGACATACTGTACTGTACACACACACACACACACACTCACGCACTCGCACGCACTCACTCACACACTCACTCACGCACGCACTCACACACACACACACACACACACACACACACACACACACACAATATGAAAGACATTGAAAGAAAGGCTATTTGTGACAGAAAGAATAAAACAAGACAAAGTCTGCTGAATTTTTTTTTATATGAAATTACTAATTGGACCATTTAGTTTTCAGACTAAAACCATATGAAACTAATTAGACATTCATGTAATGTAAAAACTCATGTTAAACGAATTTTAGAACGAAGTATGAACATCTTACCTTGTAGCGAATATTTAATCTGTTTATAAAAAGATTAAATATATATATATATATATATATATATATATATATATACACAGTGGAACCTTGGATTACGAGCATAATTCGTTCCGTAAACCAAATTTTATTTTCCCACAAGAAATAATGGAAACTCAAATTATTAAATTCTAATTATTCGTTCTACAGCCCCCAAAAATAAATACATAAAACTAATTAATACAAAATATAAAGTAAAAATAAAACAAATTAACCTGCACTTTACATTAAAAAAAAAGTAAATATAAATCCCGACAGATAAGTGTTTCCGTTTATGCGCGCAGCCGCTGTGTGTGTGTGTGTGTGTGGGTGGGTGTGTAATGTGCGTGCACACACACACACACACACACACACATTAATGGAGAGACAGAAAAATTTGCAAGGAACATTGCTAATCACACTCGCGTGAGCGCATAATAATGGAATAACTGCTGTAAAGTAAAAAAACAACAACAAAAAATCAAATGAACCTGCACCTCACCTTTGAAAAGAATGGCAACAGAGCAGAGTTTCTGTGAAAGGCAGAGTGTGCATGTGTGTGTGTGTGTGGGAAGCCGAGAGGAGGAGGGGTGGGAGGGGGTCTGTAAAGGCGAGAGAGAGTGTGTGTGTGTGTGTTGGTGTGAGTGAAGGAGCACGGTGTCAAATTACGCACACACACACACACACACATACACACATACACACACTCTCGCCTTTAAAGGGAGTTTTATATATATATATATTATTTTTTAATCAACCTTAAAATCATTAGTTCATTTAAAGTTCAACAGATAGCACTGTAATTATTTATTTTTTTTATACGAAATGAGTGTGCAATTTAAATCTCCTTAATAAATGCGATCTCACATCTTTCCAGGCATTTTGTGGTAACATGAACGTTGTGGACACACATACAGTATACAGACACAACATAAATTCAAAAGGTTTATCCATATTCACATGATTCTTTCACACAGTAGCTGCTAGTTTCTGCACATCCATAGTGCCGATCTCACCTTCCACCACATCCCAAAGGTGATCGGTTGGATTGTGGTCTGGTGACTGGATGGCAATTGGGTATAGTGAACTTATTGTCATGTTCTAGAAACAAGTTTGAAATGATTTTAGCTTTGTGACATGGCACGTTATCCTGTGTGCATCAAGGGATAGACAGGTTAGCAACAATGCTCAGGTAGGCTCTGTCATTTAATTGCTACTAAGGGCCCAAAGTATATCAAGAAAATATCTCACACCATTACACCACCACCAGTCTGAACCGTTGATGCAAGACAGGCAGGATCTTGTTGTTTACGTGCGGCAGCCATCAAGTGCCTACAGTACATACAGTACTAACACATTTAACTATGCTAACATTTTTTTAAAGCAATATACATCATTTCCTAATAACGCTTGACATGGCCAACAATCGAGTCTCAAATTTACAAGAATAAATAAATATGCCAAGTGGTCCAAATGTTTTTTTCCTAAGTTGTGTCAGCTGTCCTCTGACACTACATGAGCAGCCAGCTGAAATGATGCAACAGCTTCATGTGACTCAGAGAAACCATGTGTTATTTGTCACCATCTTTGCTGTCAGGTGATGGACAGAATTAACTGGTGGATGCATCCAAAAATATATTGGTTGTGAGAAATAGGATATATTTTTTTAATCAGGTTTAGATAACTTTGTAATAATATAACTACTGTAATATTGAGTGAAATGTATTATTATTATTATTATTATTATTATTATTATTATTATTATTATTATTATTATTATTATTTTTTTTTTTTTTATCAAATATCTATAGAAATCAATTTATGTCTAAGAGAAAGAAAGGGGTTTCTGTCATTACTATAAGAAAGAACTTCAGAACTGAAGTATTTGGAGTTTTTAAATCCAGTAAAATCCTGTGGTAAGGTGCACTGCTTATGCGGATTTTAAACAAGGTATTGTTGTAAATAATAAAAAACTGTGAACAATAGCTCTCTATTGAAGTCTGTAAATAATTGGAGGCATGCAGTTTTTGAGACTTGATGTATTTTGAAAAAAAAAACTTGATAAAAGCTCACTATCAAGAGCTAACCTTAGAAATTACCGTTAATACTCACATTCAGCAAGCAATGCATTTATATTCACATTCAGAAACCAGGGGGAAAAAATGATATCCATCAAAGATGGCATGAGCATGGACTAAACTAACAAAGCTCTCAAAAGAAAAGCTCCATATATTTTTGGACGATAAAATGCACTGCCCTCAAAGGGTTTTAGAGCGTTATCCAGAAGAGGTGCTGTAGTGCCATCAGAAAAACCTGAAGTGAATAAGAAAAACACACTAGAGGCTTTTAGTAGATTTGCACAAAAGCAGAAGTCTATAGAGATGAAAGATGTTTTAATAAATTTGAAGGATTGGAAATGGCAGTGATGTATTGATAAAGATGAAACAAATAACAAATAAAATAAAATGAAATATAGTAATAAAATATTTGTAAAAAATGAAATAAACCTAAAATACTGTACAGCATGTCTTGTATCCAACTATTCATCTAAACAAAATTGAAAAAAAAACTGAACCTCATACACAATGTTTTATTATTGCAAACTAACATAGCATCTGTTACCAAGCAAGAGAAATGTGATGTCTGCATTTCTAATTACCCGAATAATCAGTAAAAATGCATGATTATCTTTTTTATTAATATCCTGTTTTATCCTTATCCTTTTATTGTGTAGTATATGAACAGGTACAGTTCTTTACAAAAGCCCAGGTTCTCTTTCACTGGATCACAATCAGTAATCAGCAGTCTGAGACTTAATTTATAAAATATGACTAATAATAAGATTCAGGCCTGTGTTAAGAAATACAAAATGAAAAGGTCGGTTTGTACAACTGGAAACACAATGGAGTAGTGGTTAGTACTCCTGGGTTGAGGGTTCGAGTTCTGCTTTCGGTTGTGTGTGTGTGTGTGTGAATGTGAGGAAACCTCTGGGTACTCCAGCTTCCTCCTACAGTTCAAACACATGTAGATTAGGCTAATTGGAATTTCCAAATTGCGCAAAGGATGTGAGTGTGTGTGTGCGCATGTGCGGGTGCGCTTGTGCCCTACAATAGTTTAGCCTTGAGTCACTTTAGATAGGGCCTCCTCTGACTAAATCAATTCCTAATCAAAGTATTTTAATCAAAGTAGCATTGCTGATTCCCCTTCAATTAACGAGACACAAATATTTACACTACCAGTAAATAGGACACATCTTCTAATTCCATGATTTTTCTGATTTTTGTTTCTTTCTACAAAATATACAATGATCTCCTTAGAACAGCTGATATTGAGATGTGTCTGCAACTTATGATCTG
Source organism: Clarias platycephalus (assembly GCA_030068275.1). Taxonomy (NCBI): domain Eukaryota; kingdom Metazoa; phylum Chordata; class Actinopteri; order Siluriformes; family Clariidae; genus Clarias; species Clarias platycephalus. Next base: position 10,021,263 of record JAQQZT010000040.1, read on the forward strand.
TAAAGCCTTCATAATGGCTCTAATCCGTGGTGCTGTTAATTCATGATTTCTGAGGCTGGTAACTCTTAATGAACTTCCCCTCAGCAGCAGAGGTAAGTTTTGGTCTTGCTTTCCTGGGATCGTCTGAGAAACAATTTCATAATGGTGATTGATGAGTTTTGCAAAAGCACTTGACAATACTGTTCTTGTAAGAGCAATTTCAGAAGATCCAACCTTCATGTCCTAAAACAACTGATTGTTGTTGTTGTTGATACTTAATTACGTACCTAATTCCAAAGGTGTCATTTCATAATTTTGAAAAGAATCTAGTATTGTTTTAGAACATACCGTAGAAAATACTGTAAATCAAAACTAATTTGAAAACCTTTGACTGGTACAGTACATGTAAATTTTCTTTTTTTTATCCAGCATTTTATTTCTTGTTTTTTTCTAAAACGACTTTCATGCAGGCTGAGTATCAGTCTCAGACTGTTGCAGCACACACATACACATATCTACGTGCATACACATTTACATGTAGTATGCATACTGTATATCAATGCACACACACTTTACAAACACACAGAAAAAAAAATAATAATAATAATAATCTGGCACAAAAATTCCATTAAGCATGCACTGTCAGGCAGTTTAAATCTGTTAAACTACTGACATCAAGTGGACATTTAGTGGCATATCATCCTTGCCTTGTTCCATAGGTCCTGTATATGGAAATTGTAGGATAAACAATATTATGTTACAATTCTTAACATAAATTGGTTAGTAATAAATATTATTTGATGTTCATAGATGTGAATACAAAGTCATAAAAATATAAATTACTATCATTGTTATACAGTAACATACAGTTTTCTTTTCTTTTATCTTTTGAGAAGTAGAAGGAAACTGTAGACCCACATAGACAGAAAAACCATGCAATGAATAGAACTGAAGGACCTGTAGCTATGAAGCTGCAATGTTACCCGCTGCATCGCTGTGCTGCACTTAACATAATGACTTAACATTACAGTCAAATGTTCATATTTGTTGATTGCTACTTATTAGTCTCAACCAGTAAAATCAGGGATCTGGCTTCTGGTTTTCATCAGTATGCTTGACTGCATTGTCTTTTCTTGCTGGGAAGCATGCAGTTAATCTAGCAAGAGGCAAAAACCTTAATACTTTATCATTTCCCTGCTTCTTGTTCTCAGTACTTTCAAGTTCTGCTTGTTTGGCTTGCTTTTTCTTCTTCTTGGTCATAATTTGATTAAGGAGAAATGTGATTCTTTTCTCCTCTTGCGGCTGAAAAAAGGAAGCGGCCACTTTCCTGCGAAGGCGTCGAGCATAGACCTCCAGGAAAGCGAGACAGTAACTCAGGAGGTAGAGCAGAAGCAGCGCGAGGATCACACCTGCATTCAGCTGGCTTGGTCTAGTCTTGCACTGAGTCACATCAGAACTAATGGTGGCATTGTACATTTTGTCAAAGTTCACCACTTCAGAGGGTCCGCAGCCAAATATATCACAGGTGTTATGCTTATAATAAACCTGTTAGGATTTGACAAATAGTAAGCAAAAACTGTTACAATGGAAAACTATGGAACTATGGAAAATTACACCTTTATAATAAACTCTGTGGTTAACGGTAATTATTGGACGGTAAAGGATTACATTACACATATGTACAACAAATGAAATGACTCACATAAGCATCTATTACTGAACATATTAACATTACAAACATGACACAGCTCTCAAAGCAAAAGTAGATTGTTATTGTAGGCCAACTAGTATTACACACTCTCCTTTTGAAAGATTTTGCACATCATTGGCATTATAGGTGTGTGTGTGTTTCTTAGACTTTATGTGTGACTTTATGTATCTAAGACCTTTCACACAGATGCGCACATGCAATATGGCGTGTGTCAAGATTTTTTAAAGTGGAAAACTTACCTTAAAATGAATGTCCATGGAAACGTCAGTTGGTGGAATGTCCAAAAGCCCATGCGCACCGGTTACTACAGCATAATGCACTATGTGGTCAAGTACTAGAAGCATGACTGTCATCATCAGGTACAATGTGATCATGAGAACAGGAGGTAAACACTTAAAGAGTTCCCTTTTTGACATTCTAAAGCTGGTGATGTTTACTCCATTTTTTATATCCTTCGCCTCTACTTCGATTCCTCTTTTACATGCATTTGTTTTGAGCAGCCCTGTAATGTAGACATTATCAAATCTCATCGATGTCAGGTATGATTTCAGGTAAATGGCTGAATCCATAAAAAGGTAGATCACTAAACCAGCAGCAAATATTCTGCTTAAAAGGATTTTCAGTTCCTCTAGTTGATGTATGGCTTTGGAAAAATCCTGCCCGACATGTTTGCTTAACTTTTTTAGATTTTCTCTAAGACCAGTCACGTCAATGTCTGTGCTGTGGTTAAAACTAGTTAGCTTCTCCCAAAATGTCGGAAGACCCAAATCCTTAATATTTTTAACTTTGGAAACCAGATCGCTCTTTATAATGTTGCTTAATGCTGAAGAATTGAGGACACTGTGAGCGACGTTCTCTGATGTACACTTCACAAGGTGTGTAAGTTCAGCTATGTTAGTGGCAATGTTTGGCAGAACATAAATCACCACAATTATTACACATAAGGAGAGAACGAGTTTGCGCCCCTGTTGTGTGCCTAGGGTTGGAATCATCAGTGTGAATGCACAACGAAAAGGATGTACGAGAACTGTGAAGATCAAGATGGCTATCGTGTAGATTCCTGTGGCGATGCCCGCAGTCTGTGGGTGGTACCTTAACAGCCCACTTAGCCAGTGGAAGAGTAAAGCACCAGTGCTTGCGGAGATGCTCAAACAAAGCAGCAGGAGGGTAAAGAAGTGTTTGGCACTTTTTGGGGTCGGGGTAGAATAGGAGGACCAGAGGAAACCTAGGGCATTCCTGACTGATGTTCTGGGGGGAAAATAATCAGAGGATAGGAAATTACTGAGAGGACTGCTGATTAGATCAAATTAGATTTGCTCTTTAATTGATTTGGAAAAATCCTAATTAAAGCACCAATAGAAAATGTGCAGTTAAAAACAAAAATGTATAAGGCAACATTACCATCTTGTATGAAATACAGATTTTCTTGTTATTGTGAGTTTAGAATTAAAAGGTATCCAGATAAAGTTTTAAAATGTGGGGCATCAATATGTTGACACTCCATCTAGCAAAACTTAAACATACTGTAATATACAGGCAAAAATATCAAAATGACCTACACTCAGAATTTAATTATAGGTTTATTTCAAATTTCCAAGACACTTTAACAGTAGATTTCTAAACAAAATTCTGTACAATCAGATATGGTTTGTATAAGATTTTTTCTGTTTGGTTGCCATTTAGCATTTGCATCAACAAACAATAACTGGCAAAGATTTAATGAAGGTTGACACCAGGGGCGTTTCTAGTATTTTCAGTTAAGGGGAGGCTCAACCCCCATACATGTTTAACACATATTTTTAAGAATTATGTTGTTAGGCTCGTTCAGAATCAGTACTCAAATGAGACTTCTCGATCACACACGTTGTTTACAGTATAAACCTTTTTCTATTTACAGGTACAATCAGAAAAATGTAACCAGAAAACAGCACATAACTTTAAACCTACATTGATTAGCAATATAAACAACACACCTACTGTATGAGGCTGGACAATGGAATAAACTGTGTGGGGGCCAATAATATCA
>JAQQZT010000040.1:10036826-10054080 GCA_030068275.1 Clarias platycephalus
TAATATAATATAATATAATATAATATAATATAATATAATATAATATAATATAATATAATATAATATAATATAAATATGGTATAAATAATTATACATTACATATTTATGTAAACAAATTTCATTATATTATAAGAATAATTGAGTAGGCTTTTATCAATAAACAATAAATAGACAGTTCAGTATGCAATAAAATGAGACGATGCTCTTCCGGGACTAAGGTGCTACAATCTAACTAGCTAACAACAACCAAAATTCCGGGAAAAGTTGACAGGTTTTTTTTTTTTTTTTAATAAGATGAAAAGTAAAAGACTTTCAAATCACATGAGCCAATTTTATTCACAATAGAACATAGAGAAAATAACAAACGTTTAAAATGAGAAATTCTACACTTTTATTCACTAAATGTGCTCATTTCAAATTTGAGGTCTCAAAAAGGTTGGCACGGGGGCAACAAACGCCGGAAAAAGCACGAAATTTTTTAAAGATTCAGCTGGGAGAACATCTAGCATCAGGTCTATAGCATGATTAGTTATGAATGGGATGTCTTAGAGAGGCAGAGTCTCTCAGAAGTAAAGATACACAGAGGTTCTCCAATCTGTGAAAGATTGCGTGAAAAAATTGTGGAATACTTTAAAAACAATGGCTGTGCAAATGTCATCATCTAGAGTGCATAACAAAATCAAAAGTTTCAAAATATCTGTTTGTACCATCAAGATACAGTTTGCAATTGCAATGATCCCAGGGTCCCTATGAAACACTCGCTCATCATATACACTGCATTAAATTTACAAACAAACAACATCACGTTAAGGCTGTTAATTGCAAACTTAAAAAGGGTCAATTCTACATAAACTAAAATTATTAACATATAATTTTTTAAAATATATTTTAACAAGTTCCTAGATATGGATGTGTGCTATACATATTCCTTTATATACAACTCTATACAGGTTTTACATACAGTTTACATTCCATGTGTGTAAAAAATGTTGCATTATTGTTAAAGAATCAAATCCTAAAAATTAATCAGATTGTGTGTGTAAAATAAATTTCTTTATGTATCAGTAGTTAGGTAATCAGTGGTCAGTGATTCATTGGCAGGCTGCTTTAGGTTCATTCAGTACTCCTACTGTTGAATAGCGAATGCTATATTACTAACAATCACACACCCATGGCCACAGCCAATGATGTTACTTATATATTACTCAGTACAGTACAGTATTGTGTAAATTATGTATCCATCCATTTACACTGACTTGAGTCAGCATATTGAGAAAGAGATGACATTTAAAAAGGAAGTAAAACATGGAACCATGTACAAGATTCATAAAAAAAATAACATTTCATAACACTTTTGTTTTTAAACCTGATTGGCGCATTAATATTCAAAGATGTGGTACAATTTTAATATATATATATATATATACACATACATACATGTGTGATATCCATGCACCATATGTCAATCTGATAAGCTAGTTACATTACAGTCATTGTTGTGTCCATAGAATACTGGAAACTTGGGCTGTTATGTTGCAACCCCCCCAAAAAAACACTTACTTTTAACTTTTTATTTTGCGTGAAAGAAAAATAAAGCATTTTTATTGGGTGGGAATTGGTTTGAGGAGGTTTTTTAATGGTTTTATAGATTGAATATGCCTTACTGTATAGAGACTAATATATAAAAAATATATATAACAAAATCTTTCTTTTGCAGCTTAACACTGGATTTACACTTATAACATACAGTATAACATTTTGAGTCATGGTTGATTTTAGGTATATACACTAGGGGGCATCATTTTTCATTTAAGGTTCCCTATGTACAGTAGGTTTAAGGTTCCTTATTGAATGTTAACAAAATGGGTAAAGCCTAACGCTTATTTAACTCATAATCATATATTACAAATATAAGACAAACAGGCTGTACAATATAGTATCTAATTTGTAAATCAATGTTACAATAGTTCACATTCGTAATACTGATAACAAAGAAGGTTGCAATATGTCTAATGTGATTCTCAGATGTTTATGGCTCTCCATTTTCCCTGATCAACTTTAAGAACTCATTTTTCACTTGCTCTCTAATACAGTATATCCCATCCAGTGACAGGTGTCAATATAAGGAGATATCAAAGTTATTCAACTCACCTGTCAGTTTTTTTTAATGCTATGGCTGATCAACATATATTACACTATATTAAAACAGTGATGCGCTTGATATGAAAGAGATAAATAACACAAGATGAACATGATCACAGTTTATCCACTGCTTGATCAAATAGATTACTATATTTATGAAACTTGACATACACACCTTTTCATTTCTGTCAAGGTTTCTTGGGTGTTCTGATAATGTTTTATTTAATATTAATATTAGCAGGCATTCGCACAATATTCCTGCAGGATTTTAATAAATGCTTCCATAATGTTTGTAGATGTTTCCATAATGCTATCGGTTGTTTAACTATAACCAAATTATCATAAACATTCTTACAAACTTATAATTAAGTTAATGTTCTCTGATAGAGAACTGATATACATCTAGTAAACAAAAAATGAACTACGACCATGCCTTCATTTTGACCTTCTTTGTTATCAGTAATAATTGTTGCAGTAAATATTATACTGTATAGGGTATATGACAAAACCTATTTTAGCAGCTATGACTTAAAATATATATGAAAGTGTGTGAATGTGTCTATCCAGTAATGTTAGCTACTGGTACCATAATTTCTGTAGAGTTTAGAGGTTTAGCCCAGTCTGGGTAGGTGTTCAGGTTGAACATGTGTTGTCCCCATGTGTTCACAGCCAGAGATACACACATAATCCCCAGAATATTCATCATGAACCCTGTCTTCACCTGTAAAAGGAGGAATATGAAAAGATGTTTAACTAAAGCAGCATACATAAACCAAGGGTCAAGAAATTCAACATTTTATTGTGAAAGTCTAATGAAGAAACTTTTGGGATTTGAAAATGAAGCTGCTTTCTGCTTTGGAAAATGAAGCTGATGTCTACTGTTAAATCCATTATGCAAATTGAATTATTTGAATCAAACATTTAACTAATTTTACCCTCAATGCAACCCTAAAGCTCTAACGATTCTAAAGAAAATTTTTATTTTTGTTATATTACATAATGCATATAAGTTACTTACTGTAAACATGACGTTACTTAAAGTGCCTTGCAAAAATAATCCTAAACCCTTGAACTTTTCCACATTTTGTCACGTTACAATGACTAACGTAAATGTATTTTATTGGAATTTTATTTAATTGCATCGAAAGGTGGTTCTACAAAAGTATTGACTCAGGGGGGTTGAATGAAAACATACGCCACACTTTTTAGATATTTTATTCAGAATTGTTTTTTTTTAAACCATTCATCATTTTCCTTCCACTTCACAATTATGTGCCACCTTGTGTTAGTCTATCACACAAAATACATTTACGTTTGTGGTAGTAACGTGACACAATGTGGAAAAGTTCAAGGAGTTTGAATACTTTTGCAAGGCACTGTTAAAAAGTATAGTAATTCAGCCTATTTCTCTGATGTTTTTTACAGTGCAGTATTTAGTCTGTGTAGACGTTTTGGTGCTACAGTGCGCTTTGTTAAGCTGTCTAGGACCAGTTTGGATATTTGTCATTGAATGGCTAGGACTGGAAGTTGTGGAGCCCAGAAGAAGTAAAATGAAAAAATCTGCTGCAAATGTTTGTTAATATAATTAGAAGCTTGACTTTAGAAACTTTAAAAACTCTAAGGGCAGCTTGTAGTTTCTTTAAATAGAGTATGATGAGTATAATGTTGATCAGTAATTCTTTTTTAAAAATCTATGCATCAGTTGAAATGTGGCATATTGCCAGGGTTGTTTCTTTTAATTAGAGTCTGTTGCTATATTACTCACCATGTCTTTAACCATGAGGTGTCCAGAGGCGAATGCGATGGAATTGGGTGGAGTAGAAACAGGAAGCATAAAGGCATAAGAGCAACCTACAGTTGCTGGAATCATGAAGTACAGAGGGTTCACTGCCACATGGATGGCCTGTGAGCAATAAAAATCAGTTAATTGACTTCTATGATAAATTCCACAAATAGCCTACAGTAGATACAGTAGCAGACTGCACATAAATCAATTTAATTGTAAATCTATACATATAATAACACTGTAAAGTTTTTGGAGTTTTTGTCTGTCTGTTTGTCTGTTTGTTTGTGCACCCATCACATAAAAACTACTGAACAAATTTTAATGGGGTTTTTACAGGTGTATTTGGTCAAGCTTAAGGTAACATATACTGTACAGTAGGCTTTGTTTCAATCAGCCTACGGGAAGAGAAGATACTGTATGCTCATTTGACATTTCAATAGAAAAATGCCCTTACAGTATGTTATACAAAATCGACCTTGTCAATTTTAACATTAACATTTTTAATATGACTTATGACGCTTATGACTGTGTAGACTTATAGACTTATAGATAGTACTGCAGTAGGAAATGTTTGGACTGGCACAACCACACCAACCTCCCCTCATGCTGGCCAAGATGGGGGCGCAAGCATTACTACTGCTACTAACAGGTGCAACTAAGCTCACAGCACATCAACCCCAGTCAATAGCATGGTGGAATATCCCAAATTATAAATGGCAACTCTGCAATGGGTACACCCTATGCTGGAACAACATCATTACTAGTGTAGTTCAGTCAACGTAGGGGCACATTCCATTGGCCATTTAAATTTCTTGAAATTCTCAGAGATGTATTATCCATCTGATAGTTACATCTAGTTATCCAATTGAATGTCAACCTAGTGTCTAAATTTGATGAATACCCAATGCCCCAAATTGAGAAACTCCTTGATTGGTTAGTTATGGCTTGCTGCTATTTGACAATGAATCTCACTTAGAGATGCCTTGATGTCCCAGAAAAGAATGTTCCAGAAATAACCAGTCAGTGATTTTAATGTTTGACTAGTTTGTGTTTACACAAAAAAATAAAATAAATAAGTTCATCGAATCTTTTGTAAATGTGTTGGGAATTTCCATTTCAGTTTTAATTATGAAAATGTTTACAGGCAACTTTACAAAGATTAATAAAAAGAACCTTTTGCTTCTACTGTAGCTCTGAAGTACACAGAAGTAAAATTGCTAACCGTAGTAAGTCCTGGGGTGTGATACAGTCACTCACCAGTTCAGCAATAACTGGAAGGAAAATCATGATGGTGGCAGTGTTACTAGCAACCTCTGTGAAGCAAGCAATGAAGGCTGTGATGAGAATCACGGCTACTGGAGGGGGAACATTAGCTAGTGGATGCAAGCGTCCTCCGATCCACACAGCTAGACCAGACTCCTGGAGATGAACAAGCAGAATAAAAAAAGAACTGAAATCGCCTCTTTCATCTAACTGCATGTAAATTACCTGACATACAGAACATCGTGTTATATTTTCAATTCTTCAAAGTAGCCACCATTTACTTTAATGGCAGCTTTGCACACTCTTGGCATTGTCTCAGTCACACTCATGAGGTAATTAACAGAAATGGTTTACCAACAATCTTAAAAGTGTTGAGAGGTGTTGAGTAGTTTTTGGTGCAAAATGCTGGGGTAGCCATGCTGGTTAAGCGTGCTCTCAATTTTGACTAGGTACCAACAGTGCCACCAGCCAGGCACCCCCACACTATCACACTATCGCAGCTCCATGCTTCATAGTGGGAACCACATGTTCAGAAACCATCTGTTTACTATCACTACGTCTAACAAAGTCACAGCGATTAGAACCAAAAACATCAAATTTGGACTCATCAGACCAAAGGACAGTTTTCCACTGCTAGGACACACATTTACAGTATTGTGTTTCTTGGCCCAGGCAAGTCTCATCTGCTTGTTGTTCTACCGAAGTAATGGTCTCTTTGCCACAATTTGATAATGAAAGCATGACTCACACAGTCTTCTCTGAACAGTGGATGTTGAAACTCTGAGAAGCATGTGGACTCTAATCTGAGATCCTGTAAATTGGCAGATTTATGTAGATGGTAATTCTATCAAATGTATCCTCTGCTGCAGTGGTAGCTCTTGGTCTTCTTTTCCTAGAGTTTTGATGGTTTTGGTGACTGCACTTAGATACGTTCAAAGTTCTTGAGATTTCTGATTTGCTTTCTTAAAGCTGTGATGAACTGTCTTTTTTATTTCCTCAAGAGTGTTTCTTGCCATCATATTGATTTGTACAATAGTTATAATAGCACTAATAGGGCGATCGACTCATCTTTCTTCTGCATAAAACAACTGATGGTCTAAAACACATTAAGAAGGAACAAAAGGTCATAGATTAACTCTTGACAAAGTAAACCTGTAAACTTTCAGGTGATTACCTCGTGAATCTGATGAGAGAATGTCAAGTTGAATGAGTGTGCCAAGCTGTAATCAAAGTTAAATGTGGCTACTTTGAACAACCTAAAATATAAAACATATTCAGGGTTTTTTAAACACTTTTTCATTTTGTTATGAGGGGCGCTCCAATATGCCGCCACCGAATATCTTGTTAAGGGTGGGAGCCCCAACGCAGGAATTAGAGGGGATCGTTGAGACGTGGGGTGACTGTGTACTTTGGTGGGGATTAATCGATTAGGGCAAGCTCCTCGCAATGCTAAGGAAATGGCACTTCTACGTCTCTTTGTAACTCAACTAAAGAATGGGGAGTGTCTTGTAAACCATGTGCGTGTAAACCTAAATATATATGCTCCCCTTTCTTTTGTGAATGGAAAAATGCTTATTTATTTACTAATTTATTTATTCTTCTCCAGCCCATTATTTCTTTATCTCTAGTGAGATATATTGTTTATCCTTCAGGCCTCTTTTCGTTTTTTTTCTTTTCTTAATCTTTTCACCTTTCTTCCCAGTTCTCTCCTTTCTCTTTTCATTTTTCTTTTCAGTTTTCTCTTTTTTTATACTCTTTATCTTTCCACTTTTCTTTTTTCTTTCCCCTATACCAGAGCAACGCTCTCATACCTGGTGCTATCTAATGTTCGCACATAGTGTGCTGGTTTATGGGGGTTTAAATAACCTGCCGGACAGGTGTAGCGTGTCTGCTCTGATTGGCAACATGGCGGAGTTGCCTAGCAAGCATTTGGTTTTTATTATATATATATATATTTATTTGTTTAAAAATCATTTATGTACTAAACCTTTTAAATTTGATAAAAGTACCATGACATAATAAGTTATGGCAGTGTGTTGTAAAATAAAACAGGTAAATGTACCTCACAGCCTTTAGCCATTGCGAAGCCTCCACCCAACAGAAGGATGATGTTCCATGGTAAACATTCTTGAACTCTTTTCCAAGACAACAGAGGCACATATGGAGTGTTTGGGGCTGTAAATGAAAGTGGTGGTAGAAGGGAGCCAGTTTAAAACGAAACTGCTTGAATAGCTACTTTTTTATGGCATCTTTGTTAATGAATTTTTTTTTTTATTGGTTCATTCACCAAGCAGTTTTGTTTTCATTGGCTGTGACCCACATTACATCTGTAATATATACAGTACTGTGCATATTACAGTATATGCTGTACCAATTTTGTTATATATGTTTATCATGTCTGCATAATTATGTACAAAATCAATCAGTATTTCCATATATAACTTAAAAATGTATAAATAAAAAAAATTTCAGGAGAATATATGCATGGCTGTAAAGAAAAAAAAATATAGTACAAGACAGACCATTTTTCAAATGGAAACAAAAAACCAAATGCACGCTCCTGGGATTTGCATAAAAATAGAAAGGAGTGTGTGTGACACAACTATTTTACTTATTGTACTGTGCAAAAGTCTTGAGCACATACAAAAATATGGCATAAGCAAAAGATGCTTTTAAAAACATTTCTGCATAAAAGAAACTTCTATAAAGAGCAATAAAGAGCAATAAAGAGTAATAAAATAAACAGTCAATATTTGAAGTAAAAACTCATTGCTTAAAATCAGGAGTTTTAGACACAGATTTGTGCAGTTTTATAAACAAAAATAGTTGTTAGGTTTATATATGGAAATACTGAATGATTTTGTACATAATTATGCAGACATGATAAATATGTATAACAGAATATAATGTGGTGCCTAAGACTTTTACTTTACTTACAATCTTTAAATTAGGTGGACTTTGTGTTCTGTATTGGCACAATAGTTACAGTTTAAACTATACATGTTTAGAACTTATAAATAAACTAAAACAAAATAACAACAGTCACATATTTAGTTCTGAAACTGTTGCAAGTGTTTTTGAGTTAAAAAATTTACTTCAGACTCAACATAATAATAAAAAAAATTGTGTGAGATTACTGTAATCTGGTAGGATTATACATTAGCATTATATAAACAGTAGCATTATAGTGTGAGCCCTTGGTAGATCCTGATAAGCTAATCATTAACATTCCACATCGTAGCTCCCAGTCCCACTTTCAGACAGCTACAAACTCTGGACTGTATCCTACTGTGCTAGATTGTGAGTTCACTGTGCACAAAGCATAAAGTTCTCTGACCTTAAACTTAAAGGAACTGCTCTGATACTTTATGGTAATCTATTTACAGTTTGCCATTTCGGTTGCTGACTCTTTCCAAAAATGTTCGACATCTCTTTACAGAAACGTTCACCATATCAATGATTATATGTTTGTTTGTTTTTTCCAGTTAAATAACTTGGTTTTACTGGTAGGGCCAGCCTCTTTGACTGCAGAAACCTTTACAGCTAATGCAGGATATAAAATCACATTTATTAAAAATTAGCAACACCCTTCCAAACCTCACTCTCTGCATTAAAAAATAATTGGGATTGTACAGTGTAGAGGTAGAGAATCAACAAAAACAAAAGCCTCTCTCTCTCTCACCAAATCTTGCTCAATTTTGCACACACACAGAACGTACAGTATACCTCAACTTTCATCTGGGTCTCCTAACTACTCTCACGTGAGGAAGATTGGTCAAACCCTTATGTTGTTGTAAATTTATGAAGGGTTTTTTGGAACCTGTCATAAAACCTGTCGTAAAGGCACTGATCTGTCTTTACACCCTTAACACCTACTGTACCAAACCACTTTGGAAAACTGCCTTCCTGACTAATTCTGGCCAATTATCAGTAAAGTGTATGGCATGCATAAATAATAAATAAGAAACAATAGAATGTCTAAATTGTCAAAATAAGATTTATGGTGTGTCAGTGTCAACTCATGCACTTAGTAATATGCAAGAATCGGTTAATATTCATAAAAAGCATAGTGAATATAGCCATGTTTCTACCAAATGATAACTACTGTAAATGTAAAGGCGGCACAACATCCTAATCTCTTTCCTGGAAAAGCTAAATAGGCTGTTCAATGGCAACTGCTGCTCAGAATGGAGGGTCACTCAGCTAGTTGTTATTGCGGTAAAATATTCTCAGTATAAAATAAACTCACTTACTCACTCATCATTGTCTATACAGCTTAATCCTCTATACAGGGTCGCGGGGGGCCTGTGGCCTATCCCAGGAAACTTAGGGCATGAGGCGGGGTACAAACTGGACAGGGTGCTAATCCATAACAGGCACACACTCACACAGACTACAGGCAATTTGGAAACGGCAATTAGACTAATCGGCATGTCTTTGGATTGTGGGAGAAAACCGGAGAACACAGAGAAAAAACACACCAAGATCGGGAGAACATGCAAACTCCATGAACACAGAGGTGGGAATCGAACCTGGCCGAAAAATCTAACCCAGGCCCTAGAGGTGCAAGGCAATGGTGGAAGGCCACTATGATAAAACTATTAATTAAAACAAAATAAAAAAAAACTAATGAATTACTTAATTAAAATTAATTTAAAAATATTCATAAAATCAATCTAACATATGTAAGATTGGCACAATTATTAGAAATATTAATGGAAATGTGCATGCCTGTACGTAAACAAATAACACTACACCTTTGCACAGGACTGCTGAATTCCTGAATCCAAAGCTCTGCAGTAATTTCCTATAGCAAAGCTCTGACTATAAGATAAATTGTAAGTTCATATTAATGTTCAACATTAATGTTGATTCTACATTAATGTTGATTCTATTATATCATTCTATTATATCATTATACCAGGTGCCCCAAGTTGTTGACATCAGATTCAATAGTTTGACTTTTCACACTCGCACGCTGAAACAGAGGCGCTGCTTTTTTCCGAGCTCCGCCAAACTGACCAATTTTCCAGCTTAATGTTCTATCTTTTTCGTCCTCTTACGAAGAGTAAACATACAGTATAACAGATAAGTATTTTATAATATATTCACTTGGAACGCCTGTTATATCGTTAAGTTTTAATTGTTTTGCAGCACACCGTTTCTAACTGGCTATCCCATAAGCATCGCTAGCCCGTTAGCCCGGCCATCACAGGTTTGCCTACGCTTTTTTACACCAATTATCTCCGTTTTTAAACACTATGTCGGTTGTGTGTCTGCCTCTGAGTGCAGGTGAGGATACATTGGCGCTGCACTCTGTGGATTTGGAGCTGGAGGCCGTGGAGAATCAGATCCGCAACCTAAAGGTGAAGCTGGCCCAGCTACAGCAGCGGAAAGTCATGCATTTACACTGTCCCAGGTAAATTCTCGGCATGACACAAATTCTCCGACAACCTCAACCCGTTTGTTTCTCTGCCCAGGTCCAACGAACCAAGGGAAACCCAGGTTTCCTTCAGCCCGGCACCGGGATACCACGGAGCCTGGATACCGCAGCAGTCCCGGGCGAGGACCTCTCCCCCTCCGCCACCACCCGTCTTCGAGATCTCGGCCCAAAACCTCTTCGCGAGATGGTACAAGACTCCATCGTCCAGTACGTCCGTGATACCACGGCAAAAGGTAAGGTGCGCACTCGCTGTTTACCTGGTTCTCGTGTTCTTGATGTCACTGCACAGGTGCCCGCGGCCCTGAGGGAGAACACTGGAGCTGTGTTCCTTCATACTGGCACGAATGACACCAGGCTGAGGCAGACGGAGATCCTAAAGAAGGACTTCAGGAGTCTGGTTGAGAAGGTCCGCAGCACATCACCCACGACAAGGATCATCGTATCTGGACCGCTTCCCACATTTCAGCGAGGAATCGAGAGGTTCAGTAGATTATTTGCCTTTAATGATTGGTCACAATCTTGGTGTCAACAACAGAGATTACCCTTGAGATTACAAGCGTGCACGGATATTGATTATACCAGTAAGAGACGCGCAGTAAGATCCACCAAGGGAACCGACGATTACCCACAATTCCGCAGTGCAAGAGAGAGAAAAAACGTTGACTCAGTTGTGATCACGTGATCACATCAAAACAAGGGCATGCGTGATACATGATACTCGTAAACCAAGACATGTTCGTGTTCCAAGGCCAAATGTATTCAAAATCTTGCGGAACACTTGCAAACCGTGTTACTCATAATCCGAGGTTTCACTGTATAATGGGAAAAAATATAATCACTTGTTACAGATGAAATAGGGAGTCAGATGATGAGGTATATGATGTAACATAATATGATAGAAAAACGTAAACATAATGGGACAATTCATTGGGAAAAGTTTGCCTATAATGGGTTAATAATTTGGTAAGGAGGGAAAAAAGAACTAAGGGAGGAGATAAGGTGTGCATCCCTCCCCTTGAAAACTGTATATAATGAGCCTGCATGTAACTGTCAGACAGTCTGCTCTTGATAATGCTTGGATTTACGACCTAAGCATTACAAGTGCGGCTCACTTAGGTTTGATTGCTGCAATAAATCCTGCTTACTTCACCCAGATCTGCGCAGAGTCCTGAGTTGTTCTTTGGTCCTTTTTGACTAGAGATACAGCATTAATATTTTTATTTAAGGTAACATTAACAAGTGGAAGATAAAAATCTCCCACAGGATTAAAATGTGTAATGGAACTTTTGCTAATAAATTGAAAGTTGTAATCATTTGCAACGATCACAACATTCATAATCTGTTCAAGTTCTATGCCATACAACTGACAGGTCCTAAAAGGTGAGGGAGATAGTACGTATGATTCAACCTTTACTATGTTTTTGAGGAAAAAGACCACTATTAGTCTCTTTTACTCAAGTTGAGATTAAGGTTACTTGAAGTTTGTCCGGCTTATGCTCTTACCTTTAGTGTTCAGCCACCAACGCAGTGATGGACACTTGGACGGAAAAAAGAAAAGGATGGAGATGATGATGACTCCAGTAACAGCATCTGACACGTAGCTTTATGTGAAGGAGAGAGAGAGAGAGAGAGAGAGAGAGAGAGAGAGAGAGAGAGAGTAAAAAAACAATTTACATAATGTTATTTTCCTTATTTTTGTGTTTTATTTTTCTCCTCAGCACATAGCCTGTTTTTGTAGGCTCACATTAATGAAGACCTGATCTGTTTGGGTCCATCCTGATTGTTAAATCACCTGAAACTCTTTTGGAGCCAATCTTCAACCTTTTTTTCTACCTGCCTGATGGATAGATGATGAGGCTGGTTCATCTTAAAGGTAACAGATTTAGTAACCCACATTAGATGCTGAATTTGTTATAATGCTTATGATTATCTGAAAGGAAAGTAATCATCTGAGTGTGTTTTGTCCTGAAGTCTCTTTCTTCCAGCTAAGCTCAGTATGCATGTTGTGCTCAAGTGTTAATACAGCTGAGGTTCCTGTGGAGAGAGTTTTGTCTCCTTTCCTCTCTATCGTCATTCATCACTGTACTTCAGCACATTTTTGGCTATTTGTTACCACAAATGCGCCAGTTGTACACATGCTGGGTTCAATAAAAAACGTCTATTTTCATTAAAATGTGAATTTCTGATACATTTTCTAAAAATAAAGAAAAGAAATGTAAAATTATAAATAAGAATGATACTCTTGATCATTGCTTATGACTGGAGTGTGCATTAGTGGTACTTCTTTCATACTTCTCATTCTGGGCTTCATTTCTGTGTGATCTATTTTTGCAACTAATTCTAAGAGAAATTGCTGGAGGTGCTGTAGTAAACATTTTATATTAATTCAGAGTTTTTAAATCACATATAGAAATGATCGGTTGTCACAGAAACATATCAGAGCATTTTACAATATAAATCACTATTCTAAAGTAATTTCTAAAACATCCTGTAGGAGATGCAGTAATGGGAAAATAATCAATGATTGATAGTGCAAAGGTGATAATTTCCCTATGACATCCTATTGTGTTTTATTTCTCTACTTTTGCTACAGCAATGGCCTTGTGACAGTCCAGATCTCAACCCAATTGAAATGCTGTGGTGGGGTGCCAACATCCGGCCAGCAATTAATGATGTAGAATCCATTAAACCAATTCCTCTTATCAACTACACCATAAACAATTGTTCTTCCCATTTCATTGAAGCAAGTCAGAAAAATACAGGTTGTAACAAGGAAACCAAAAACTACATACAGTATATACACACCTTTCCTTGTCATAAGGGTGTACTGTACCTGATTGCCACTACTTTTTATACTTAAGTATAAATAATTACATGGAAAAGTGAATGTATTACAGCTATCTGTTCCATCATGTGTAAAAATTAGGACCCCCTTAGCACCCCACCACAGCATTTCAATTGGGTTGAGGTCTGGACTTTCACTAGGCCATTCCAAAACCTTAATTCTTTTATTTTTCAGCCTTTCTGGTGTCCTTCAGATCATTGTCCTGTTGCATGGTGTAATTTTGACCAAGCTTAAGCTGGCCTCAAATTGATGTCTAAATTACTCTGGTATACAGAAGAATCAACTCAATGACTGCAAAGTGCCCAGGTCCTGCAAAACAAGGCCAAATCATCACCAATTCACTGCCATGCTTGACAGTGGGTATGCTGTGTTTGGTTTTTACCATACATGGCTCTGGGCATTAATGCCAACCATCTTGATTTCATCTATAGCAAGCAAACCTCAGTCATGCTTCCATGTACTTTTTTGACACAAGAGGCTTTCTCCTGCCAACCTTTTCAAACAAAATATACTTGTTCAGTCTTTATCTAATTGTGCTGTCATCTAATCTCAATATAAATACAGCTGTGCTTGGGAGACCCCTGAGTTTGCTAGTCTAAAGAAGACGGAAAAAGAAAAAGGATCAATTAAAAAAAGGTCCAGGAAAAAGAATTAAATGGAATGGAATGGAATGAAAATAAAATAAAAGGAGGTTGTCCATCAGATGTTAGTGACTGTGTAAAGAGGTGAACAGAGAAGCATAAAAGAAAACATTCAGAAATTGTTTTACTTTTCTTGTTGTTTCTAGGTTGCAACACTACAAACTTTTTATTTAAAGCAATGCCTATGGTTAAAAGCCTGAAACGCTCTTCCACTTGTTTTTGCCTACTTGTTTCTATGCTTTGAGTTTCTCATAGTGTAAATCAGGCAGAGTGAGTGTAGACAGACACCCTGCTGTCAGAGAAAGGCCAGTTTATTGGAAACTATATAAGAGCTGCATGGACCCCTGCACCACCTTGTCTCTGTTCATTAGTGTGATGTGAGAAGAAAATGTACGGAGATGAGGTGATGGGTGATTGACATTGTGTGATCTATTCTTATATCCTTGCTATTGAAATGTTGTCACTTTCTACCTATTTTGCTCCATGATATGTAGAATGGTTTTCTGAGGTGTAGTTACAGTAGCAAGTATAGCTAGTTTCTCATGCTTTTCTTATTACAACATATTTACTCATCATCCCCTTTATATAAACTGCATCTTAAAGAAATGCCTATGACCCTTAACTATCAATGATTATGTAAGTTCACTGTGTGAGGTTTAGACAATTATCAGACAGTTATCAATTAACCTAGTGTTTAGATTATTCCTTACTCTTTTTTGAAGAATATCGACCAGCCTTTGACAAACTTTGGATCTCTGCTGAACAGGAGGATAGCGAATAGGATGAAGAAGAAGGAGATAGCTTTCTCTGCAAAACTGGGGAGAAAAAAAAGGAATAATAATGAGAAAGATATTAACTCTAGTAAATATGTGTTTGTTTTGCAGAAACATCACAAGCAATGCATTAGACTGAAAGATGCTGAATGACATGGTGGCATGAGAACAAAAAATAATAAATGGGTTCATTTCATAAAAAGGGATTAATTCATCTAAATTTGAATCTTGTTTTACCCAAAATTAAACCAGGAGGTGTTGGGGAAAAAATCCTAGACCTATCCTAACCTTAGACCTTAACCTTATAGTCTAAAATAGCATCATACATGTTCATGGAGAACTTTGAAAGCAGTCATCAAACACTGAAATTGGTAAAAATGGGGAAAAATCTGCCTAACGAAAGTGGCAAAAGTAAATGTGACGAGAAGACAAAAGAAAGCCACCACGCAAAAATTGTAGTTATAACCATTTACCTGGCATTTTAACATTTTAATATAAAACTTTGGATGCAATTATGAACATGTATTTTATTATTATTGTTTAAGCTGGCAAAATATACCACATTAACATGACTTTGCAAAATACAGTAGGTAAAGATTAAGAATTTCTCAGTTTATATGGGGAAGTGGTAGCTCAGGCAGCTAAGATTGTTGATTTGGGGATATGAGGATCTGAGTTCGCACCCCATACTACCCAGCCACTGCATGCAGTGTTGGTCCCAAGCCTGGATAAAATGGCAGGGTTGTTCCAGGAAGTGCATCCGGCGTAAAAACCTGTGCCAAAGGCCTCCGAGTGGCGCAGTGGTAAAGTGCTCGCCCTATCATCCGGAGATCGCTAGTTCGAACCCCAGGTGATGCTGTTGCCTCTCACAGCCGGAGGCCTGGAGAGAGCTGATTGGCCGAGCTCTCTCAGAGGGGAGGGATGAGAGGTATTTAGTGCTCCCACATTAATGATGGCTCTACGTGACGTCTGTGAGCTCACTTAAGCGGAGGGAGCGGATAGCGCTATTCCTTCGAGTGTGTTACGCCGCCCCCAACGGTTCGAAAAGATGGTCGGTGACGTCACATGGGTCGGAGGAAACACGTGGGTCGGTCTGCGGCCCTCCCGACTGAGTGGAGGTAGAAGCTTAATGTGGGGAGCCCCCAGCGACTGGGAGGAATTGGACACTACTAAAATTAGGAGAGAAAATCTGTAAAAATCCGGAAATTAAAAAAAAAAATTTTAATAAAAAACCTGTGCCAAGTTGTTGTGCGGGTTGATGGACCGCTGTGGCATACCCTCCACAGGAGCAGCCGAAAGAATAACAACATTACAGTTGACTGAATGCAGTTATGTACATCATAACATACTTATATTTGTGAATGAGAAATTTATGTAGTTATGTAATTGATTAATTAACTTTTTAAAAATGTTTTTAATGTCTTTTTTTTTTATATATTTTAAATAAATTAATAAGTAAATGTTGGCAAACATCCTCATAATGAAATCATTTGTTCCAGAATGCCAATAAGATGCTCAATGAAATGATTTATAATTAGATCCTTTTATCTTATCTTTATCCTATTACTTGATGTTGCAGATATGATTGGACTTAAGTCAGTCTCATTTGTCCTTTTCTGGAGTAGTTTCAATTATGTATGTAATTGCAATAGGAAACTTTGGATTATAATGGATCTCAAGCAGCTTGCTCTACTTAACTCACAAATCCTGTTTTCTGGAACTTGGTTTTGGGAGTGTGTTTCATTTTTGCCACTGACTATTTTTTGACTGTCGCTTTTTTAATAATGATTGATTCTACTTAATTTCATATTCCTTATAAATATTGCAATGGAATTTGCAACATGCTGTTAGACTTTAAATGCCCTTAAAAATCATCTGATTAGTTGTCTTCCTTCTCAATTGGTTTGAAAAAAATTATTAATCAAATGAAGTAAATGTAACAAAGAATATTTCTTTGTACTGACATTTCGCAGTCACCGTAAGCAGAGAGGAATTTTTTTAACAACAAAAGCCCAAGAATGTTTTGGAGGACAAGGTGGATATTTCCAGTAGTACAACAGTAATAGTCTGGGGTGACTAAGATGCTATAATATTTTTTATTGACCTAAGTCACCATAGTCCCTCTTGTTTTCTTCTGACTAAGAAATTTTAATTAAATGGTAAATTTCACCTGGGTAAACTCAACACAAAATACCCACTACTAGAAGCAAATGTCTTACACATCACAAGTCCTTAGCCTTCAGTCAAATGGATTTTCTGCTGAGTGAATTTTATATGCTTCTGATAGTTCCCAGAATTTCAAAATCTACAAAAGGGGGTAGGGCGTTTTCATATTTAGCTCCAAAGCTTTGGAATAGCCTT
>JAQQZT010000040.1:10072740-10087163 GCA_030068275.1 Clarias platycephalus
TGGTTTATTATAAATGTCAGACATATATTTATGATAGAACATAGATTAATTAATTATTTTACTTATATGATATAAGTGAGATATAACTGTGAGAAGTACTTCTTTGGCACAGTTACAGTTTTTGGCCACATGATGGCAATATCACAAAAGAAGACAGAGATTTAGTCAAGTGGATGCTTTACAGTTTATATTCAAGTCAAAGGCATATACAGTAAGACTCACTTTGTAAGACTTAAGAACAAATCCAACTTAACAACAAATCCGACTTACAAACGTACTCCTGGAACAGAACTCGTTTGTAAGTCAGGGACTACCTGTATTGCCAACAGGTTTCGTTAAATAAATAATTGCATGGTGAAAGTTATATGTTATTTGTCTGAGGTTATATTTGCCTAATACTAAGACCCTCTATGAGCAGATGATTTTATTATGTTTTTACACCAAAACACATTAAAAGATGGGATATTAACTTTTGAACATGACTGTATTTAATGGTACACTTAATGTGAAACCTGTTAGATTCCGTAACGACTCACATGGTAGCTATAAACAATTATTCCATCATGCTTTTTAGCTTTCTTTAAACGTAATGTTTTTTTTCCTTCAACAGCTTGATATGTTACTGAGAAACTTGAAAACACTTGAAGTGGAAAAAAGACCACGTATCATTATATAAAACATCATATGCACATGTTAAAATCTTATATATACTTATGTACTTAGTGAGAATATGTGCATAACACATAGTGCATTGATATAGTAAGTACACTGTTGAATTGTTATTGTTCAAAACAGTACATCTGGACCATGCTGTTACAATAAAAGAAGCAAGATCATTAATTCACTGTTCTACAGTATATAGCTGCAAAAAGAGTTTTGCTATTTTTAAAAGAAACTTACAGAAATCAAACATACCAAATTAGAATGTGGAAGTCTCCAAGAAGACAATTCTTATCTTAGCAATACAGTGGGAAAAATAGCCTTCTTTCACTTTGCCAGTGGCTCTAAAAATAAATCTTTCTTGATGTTTAAAGGTTATAATTGTCCTAAAGGTCTGTGAAGTACATAATTTAGAATGGTTTAATGATGTCAGAATTTCTTTAGTCCATACTGACCTTGGGTCATTATGTTTGGTTCTGATCTCCTATTAAAGGTAATCTTTTGTCAGTGTTTCTTGTATAACCATGTTAAGCTCCAGCAATTTAACCTCTTGATGGCTTTTCACTTGACATACTATATTCTTGTACCAGACATGTCTTGTGTGGGTTATTGGATGTAAAATTACAGCTTTCACAAAATTCTTTATAACAAAACTTGACAAAACAAAAACATAACAAAATATATACATATATAAAAAATATTTAATTATTAAATTGCTAATCTTACCAGGCTGGTTTCACGCCAACAATCTTGAGCACTCTGAGGGCGATACGTCTGTGTAAACCACACTCCTCTATTGCAGTTGCCATTACTAGGCCACTAAAGAAGAGGAAGTTAGTCTCTAGGAAGTATTGAGGACAGACCTTCTTGGAGGGTAGAATACCCATTGTAGGAAAGAGGCAGATTGGCAGTAAGGCAGTAACAGCTAGAGGGAGAGCCTCTGTACACCAGTATACTGCCATCAAGAGCACCACATATAGACATTTACCCTCCTGCAAGGAAGAGAGAAGAGTGTGTAATAAGAATTTGATGCATACATAGTTGGATGACAGACCCCAGATGTTAAGGATGGATGGATGGATGGATGGATGGATGGATGGATGGGTATACAGATGATATATTGATGGGTAAAGTGGTTTGGTATACTTTGAGATAGGTGGATGCATGAATGTGTAAATAATGGATGCATAGAGATTCTTATCCTTTATTAACAGAAGGTTGAAGAGGCAGAGAAAAAAGACACTTTTGCTGTATCCTTCGTTCTATATCAGTTCTATAAGTTCGAGAATTGGCAGCATAGTCAAGACAACATAATCAAGATATCATTAATTCTAACTACAATTGCCAAACAATAATTTCCTCATTATGCTCTTTTTCTCTTTCTGTTTAAATTAATAAGATAAAAATGAAACTGGTTATGTTAAAGAAAACCTGCAGAGCCCACCATGCTAAAGATTTCAGGAAATAAAGGTCTTTTCTCCGGGTCTGTGTGCATGGAGTTTGCATGCTGTCCCTGTGCTTGGTGAGTTTCCTAGGGTTTGAAAGACATGCAGACAAAGACATGCAAATTGCCTGTAGTGTGCATGTGTGAATGTTGACCGGAGGTCCTACCGAAATTGTACAATCAGAATAAAACCAATGATAATCAATATTGCCCTCCACGGCCCGTAGTTGAATAAAGGATAAATGGAACTTCATCAAGTGTTTAAGTGATCTTCTGACCACATTTTCTCTGGAAAGTTTGCATTTCAGGACTCTTTGTCCATACTTAAATAAAGTAGTGTACAGTTCTTAATCCTGTTCCATTTCAATTCTCCATTGTTTTCTTTGCTTCATGTAGACCAGCAATTTGACACTTCTGAAACATTTCTTTATTTATTTTTTGGCCAGACAGTGTATATTAGAACAGGCATATTAATATACATATTGCAGCTGCATCTACTGTCTTAGAACATCCATAAAAGGCACATCCATGAAACAAGTTAGTTTCTTTAGTTGCTTTGATGGCACAATGTGTGCATCCTTAGACACACCAAGAAATCAGATACAGTTCAGGTAGTCTCAGTCAACATTTAACAGTTTTAGATAGCATGAAAAACAGTTAAGGTCCAACATTTTGTTTGTTTAAACATCAGTCCCCTAAACCTCCTAAACTCACAACTCTTACAACAAATACAACAAAGCAGAAAAGACAAACATTGGATTACTATTCAGGCTAGTCAAACTCTCAGCAGGCTGGCCCCATCTCAACGATGGGAAACCCAGATCCCATTTAAGCGCCTACATATTAGATACCTATCTGATTTACATTCATGGTCCAAACGCATTAACATCTTAACATAACTTTATATTCCGTAAAAGTCTGTAACCTCAGTTCTTGCGTTTTTCATTTGTTTTGTTTTTTCAGCATGTTTAGCATGCATGCAGATCCACAGTCATACCATGACCTCTTAACAGAACCCCAGGCCCAGTGTGTCTGGTCATGAGGAAACATAGTATGGTTATATAGTTTATTTTAATAAAGGAATGGTGTATTCCCCGATGGACGTCATAACTATTCAAGTCGGGTCCCACTTCTGTTTGTTGCACAGCAGTGAAGCACACCACCAGGTTCACCACAGGGCACCATGCACACTTTCACACATTCATTCACTCCCACAAATACCACTAGGGTATCATTTAAGTGTAGCCAATTCACCTATCAAAATGTTGGGAGATGAGGGGAAGCCTAGGAGAATGGAATAAATGCACATGAACACAGAAACAAAACTTTACCGAGGCAGTGATACAAGGTCACTGATTAATTAACAAAAGTAAAAGCTCATTAAAAGCCAAAAACTTTATTCAGTGCATTTCCATTTGGCATATAAACACTGTCACTATACAGCATACTTGACTAACAGAACGCAAGCGAGATCTTCACAGTGTGATTCACTATGAACGCGTTCCCATGAATGACTTCTCTGCTAGCTTTTTAAAAAAACGAATCCAAATCTTGTGTTGAAATTTCTCCAACATATCACACAAATATCTTGACTCCTAGCATTGGAAAAAGAAAAAAGCCATGATGCCAATTATTCTCTTTTGCAATCATCTTACCAAATTGTGTGTGTGTGTGTGTGTGTGTGTGTTAATACTGTACTAGTATGCACTGCTGTATTCTCACATCACATTCACTCATCCTCCTTTTTCACATATTACTGATGTACATCCAGTCACATGCTGGCCTTCTAAGTGACATATTATCATGTGGGAAATATAACTACAGCAGTGAAATCAGCCTGCCTTCCTGGGGTACTGCCTTTAAATAACAGTCACATGGGGTGCAAGATAATATTTAAAGAATCAAATAGGGATTGGTTCAGTCACTGGCTCCACAAATCTAATAGAATCTGATTTGAAAAGGATTCATTTGTGAAGACGCAATGTAAACCTTGTGTATAAATAGATCTCTTGTTGAAAGTTTTTTTTTTTTAACTGAAAATAAACTGACAGTTTTGAGAATTTTGAAAATTGTACTACAACAGAAACAAAGGATATAAACAATGTAATGACAAGTGTGTATTCAAGATGTTGCATAATTTATAGATCACTAAATATGTTTAGGCTAATTTGTGATACTGATTATATTAACCTCTTTGGACAAAAGGTCGGCCTTATCACTTTTACTGAAACCAGTGTTGACATGACACATTGAGGGATTTGATCAAACATGGATTATCAGGTTTGACACAATTCCGTGGAGTATATGTCATCTTGAGTGCACACACATTCAAGTGAAAATCAAGTGACACATGATTCACTAAGCCATTCTAAAATGTTGGGAAATATTGGTAAGATTTTCCATTAAGGTTTTCCTAATTATTATTTGCAGAATATTATCTGCAATGAAAAGATTTATGTTAAATTATATTTTAAAAAAAATGATGCCAAACTGAACCATTTTCACGAATGCTTTCAGACTTGTGGAATTCACTCTATTCTTTTTTTTTTTCTTTTACTTTATTAAATATTGTTCGCATCATTTGGCATTTCGTGCCCTACACAAGCTGCAAGGCCACGCAGGCATGAGGAGACTCGTGATCTCTCTGTGTGCACTTGTCAAAAATAAATAATAAAATCTATCTGAATACCGGAGTACTGACAACCTCTATGTCTGCTGTGATGTTCGAACCCGAGGATTCTGCGTCCTACCTTTTCTGGCAAAACGAAGAGCAATGGGAGCAGCAGCGCTGGTGTGATGAGGAGAACCAGCTCCTTACGGACGCACCAGACTTTCTTGGCAAACTTCAGCAGATCCATAGCGCGAGAAAGTACTGTAGGGTTTCTGTTCCTTTCCTTTTTTTTTTCTTTCTTCAAGCGACCTCAAAGTTTGTAGGCTTCACAACTCCGATGCTCCGTCTCCACTTTTTATCACGTTTTCTTTGTTGATTTTACACCCTGGGAGAAGATTAACTCCTGGTTTACTCGTTAACTCCTCACGCGTAATAAATGGTGAAACATGCTGTCGGGAAACGCGAAGGTTACAGGTTCGAGGCGGGGCCCTTGAATGGGGTCAGTATGGGAAACATCGAATATCGCGGGTTATTTATATAAACGAGCTTTCTATAGGGTGCTCTATTGCTTCGCCGAGAAGGTGGATCGTAAAGGAGTGTTGCGCAACACGCACTACGGAGGTCAGAGGGATTTAAGTCGGGGTAAGGTCGCATCGAAACTGAAATACTAGTCTGCTTTACGCACTGATATAGCCAAGATAACACATCGCTATAACATAAAGGCTAAGGATATATACGTTAGAAACTGGTTACTCCCTTTTCTGTTACCACACACACACACACATGCGCGCGCGCACGCCTCCACGCTATGAATTCACAAATACCAGCACTGAATTTTTGAAACGTCTAAAAAAAGGGTCTGTTTTCCCTTCCTATATATATACTGACTGACTTTCAAGCATCAATGCCAATATTGTTATCAGTATACCTCAGACTCTTGCCAGAGGTGAACTCAACAAGACTTTTAAACCAGCAACAACAAAAAATCTATGCAATAATAATTATTTAAAATAATTTTCTTCTTCAAGTACATTATCAGTCTTTCCTGTCTTTCTCGCAATTTTGAGCTCAATTTAAGCATTTTAAATCTTTTTATTTGTTGCCGATGTTTCATTAATCACACAATCTCCATATGACCCTACAGTTCCAATGGTCTGCTTATTCCATGTTTTGTCAATTTTCCCTCAATTACCTTCAGAAAATTTCTTCCACAAAACAAATATTTTGACAGATATCACTTTCTAATGTAAAAACCAGTATTGCTATTTAGGGTTTATTACTGTATGTGATAGAGTTTCTCAGTGGTATTACTTGTAGTTGAAAGCAAAAGAAGCAAATTATACATCAACCACTTACAGTAACAGGGCGAAGAACCATATTTAGTAACATACAAGTGCTAGTACCAGTACCTCAAACATATTTGTAGAAAATAAACAATTTTTCCTCTTTTATTTGTAAATAAATATGCCTTTAACTGTATCATTTATGGGCATTTAAAAATAAATTTGAATAAAAAACCTTTGAATTTCCATTGAATGCCTTATAAAGTGAATAAGTCAAACTAATACAGCTATGTAATACATAACATTTTTAATGCTTTAACTTTTATTAGCTTGTATTGGTAGTTATTCATAAAAATAGTAATTAAGACTAATGTAAAAAAAAAAAATGAATTGTAACTATGAACTAAACATCCATCTTATCTCTATACTCATTTTATACATGTGCACAGTCTTCTATACAAGTAAATCATTCAAACAGTTAAACAACTGTCATGAATATTTATTACATGATTAGCCTTTGATTAGCTTTATATCATGGTGGCCTGGTACTGAGAAAAAAACAAAACAAAAGAAAAATGAAAAACAATCATTAAAAAAACAGCTGTACTCATGTAATAACAAGTCTCAGCAATGCTTTCACAGGTGCATGCTAAGCATGACCCGCTTCTAACACAAAGATACTGTTTAACAGCCCCCAGGCTCAATACTTGTTCTTTAAACCAGTTCTGCAAATGTTCTTCCCATCCTAGTCATAAGCAATTGAAAGAGGAAAGAAACAAACTAGGCTTTTAAAGTTTAAAAAAAAATCTTTATTTCCATCTGAATTAAGGATTTTCTTTCTTTTGAAAGACCATTACAGCAACTTTGGTGGGTTGCACAATAGCACACATTTTGTCTTCCTCAGTGTGTTGTCCTTTAGTAAAAAGATGCACTTAAGTGGATGTCTTTATTGCTCAGGCTTTCTATCTCACATCATCTCCATATGAAATAAAACCTGACAATCCCACTGCTCTGCTTTTTTGCGGTTTGTAAAAGCTATCTACGACTTTGATGTATAGCTCATAAACAGAGAATTTAGACATAAGAATGCACAGAAAATACATGGCCATATACATAATAACCATTCAATCCTTTAATTTATATCAACATTTTTTGTGGTACAAAACTGAGAAACTAAAACACAGTGCAGGATGTCAGATGTAAGCTGTCAGAAAATTTGCTTAAGACAACATATTGCACAATTTTTCTGTTTTTTTTTCTTCTTTTTTTTCTAATAACCACATAATTGCTGCTAGCAGACGCCCTTACCCAAAGCAACTTACATTTATATCGTATTATACATCCGAGCAGTTCAGGGCCTTGCTCAAGGGTCCCAACAGTGGCAACTTTCTGGTTGTGGGGTTTGAACCTGAGATCTTCTCAACCATACTCTAATGCCTTAACCACTGAACTACCCCTGATCCTATGAATGAAACAACTGGATTCATTTACAGTATTTCATATATGTTATGGATTTTATAAGTATTAAACAAATAATGTAAAATACCAGAAACCTTCAATGGGAGGGTTGCGTCTGGAAGGGCATCCGGTGTAAAACCTGTGCCAAGTTGTAGTGCGGACTGGATAGTCCGCTGTGGCGACCCCTTGTCGGGAGCAGCCGAAAGACCACAACAACCAGAAACCTTCAGTGCATGCTATTATGAACTAATCCAATTTAATTGTGTCCAATATATTCGGCTCCAGCAAAGCATTTTATGCATGGTACATTATTAATTTGCCATGAAAAACAACAGAAGATCGACAGTAGAAGCACAATTAAGCACATTCAATAAAAGAATATAAGATGGGTATGGAAAAAGCATTTATGAAAAAAAATATATATAGTATATCATAAATACAGTATATGGCATTATACATTGTTTTATATCATGATGTAACCACCTCTGAAAACCAAGCTAAAGTTTTTCTTTTTTATTGACTTTTATTTTCTACATAAAATCAGAAAAATGAAAACAGTGAATATAAAAATGATTTTAGTTGGGTTTTCATAAACTAAGTCACATAAATCTAGAATTGTGTGAGATATGAAGTAATGAGTAAAAGCAGGATGATTTAAAGCACATCAGTTAAATAAAACATAGCATTATAAATATAAACAAAGTATTTAAATAATCCTAAAATAGTCTTAAAAACAGATAATTTACTCACATACCACATCATAAGAATCTAAGTCTATACTTACAGTCACCTTTGGACTGAATTATATATGACCTATGATTCTAGGATTTGGTGCATGAATTATGAAGAATTGCTTTGTTTTTGTTTTTTTTACAGTCTTGCCCATGCTAGATCTAGCATTCTGTTAAGACCATGGCATTTTCATTAAATACCACAGTCACAGGTTAAATGTTGGGTAGCTACTGTACACAAGTTGTCATCTTGCATGCTACTGTATGTGGAGAAGAATAGATAAACTGAAGGGAGTATAGACCTCTTACAGTACCATCTGTACTACTCAAAGGTAGAAATTAATCCTTGATCGAGCGTATGCAATTAGGACATGTGATAACATTTTAATATGCTCAAACAGCACAATCTTTTGATTAACGCCTGCAAGTTTGCTTGCCTAAGAAAACTGACTTTTAGTTTTCTGGTATCTGTGATTAGACACAACGTTTCAATTAAGTCTGATTCTATTAATCAATCAAGGAGCTTTTTTTTTTTTTTTTTTTTTTCTGTATTGGGTTTGTGAACAGCCTGAGAAAAAGAAGAGTGGTTCTAAACTGTACAAGAGCCAATGCAAAGATGCATTGCAAAGATAACTGTCTTCCATAATTTCCATTACATAGTTTCCTAAAATAAGTACAAGATCTTGCATCATAACAGACATTTTTTGTATCAAAATCCTACAGTATGATACCACTAGGAGGTGTATGCATTTATTGGCTATAAGTGGCAAAACAGTAGGAACTTTCAACATCACTCACAGCAATTCCTAAAGAAAAGTCTAATGTTTAACCCTTATACACACCCAATATTTAACCCAATTCTACAGCCTTGACCTTATTGTTATAGTGAGCAACGGGCTACCATGGGAGAGTCCTGCTGTATATAACATACACCATGTATTTGTTATATGGTTAAGTCTCATTTTGGGGATTGCCATAAAATGAATAAATACTAAAAATATACCCTTAAACACATTATAGATGTTTAAAAAGATTCTTAATCCTGTCCTCTAGGGCCTACAGCAGTTCATGCTGCTGTGCTATTCAGTTGTTAAACACAGCTCATTTTGATAATACAGAATGGTAGAATGGAAAAAAGTGACTGAAGAATTGAAAAAATGTGAACTGCCTGTGGCTCACCAAGGATGACCTTGTTTTTGGCTTTAAAGGGATTTTCTAAAAGGAAAACTGTCTCTGAATTCTCTAAATGAAATTCGATCAATTGTGAACTTTCATATTTGCCAAATAAATAAATAATCTTGTAAATGTCACAAATGTTAGGTGTTGGACTGTGGGCTGATGTGGCAGGCTTAAATGCAGAGGGTTAGCGAGAGCGAGTTATAGGTCTTTTAATGAGAAAACCAAACAAAACATGAACAAAGGAGGTTGGCTTTATTTTGGAGCGTACTATAAACAGAACTCATATAATACTCAAACATACAGGGGACTGAACATAACTTGAAACTAAACATACTCGAATACAATACAAACAAGAACTAAAACAAAACAGACAGGGAGACAAAAACACAAGGGACTTGACCTACAAGGGACTAAACACATGAGACAGACTTGGCTAGGCCTACTAGCGGTTATACACACTAGTTGCTAAACAGACTAGTAGCCAGAGACCCAAGGGACGAACAGACTAGGTACTGTACACAGCAGACTAGGTATGAAACGGACTAAGAACTTTACAGGTTAGTGGCTAAACAGGTTAGTACCTAAACAGACTAGGAGACTAGACAGACTAAGATCTAAACCGGTTAGTAGGACAATGGTTAGTATTTATACAAACTAAGAACTAAACATGCAAGGGAGGTTACTTACACACAAGGGTAAACACACAAAAGGCTAATCCTCCTAGAGGCTAATCCTGCTAGACAAGGAGACATTAACATAACATTTAATCAAAACAGATGTAAACTTAACTCAAACTGCTCCACAAACCAAATGCCAACTAAAACAATACAAAACAAATGCCCACTTAACATAATCCATAATAATGCTCGACCCAGTTTACCAGAACAACCAGCTATTTATAACGTAATTAATGAGCTACCTCGGTTCAGGTGAGCACCCGCATCACCTGACCGAGGTGCCTTCTGGAAACTGAGTTTACTAACAAAAACAGTGCCCTCTAGTGGTGAACCTTCACAGTAAATTACATAAAAAATTTGAAACCAAAATCCAAAAGCATTACCTACAGTATTGCATATCTAAATAAAGACTGATCAGCCATACCATTAAAACCTAAAACATTACACCCACTATTGCATAGGTATAACTCCACAACACCTTTTAATGTGATATTAGCAGCAGACCCTTTAAGAACTGCAATTAGCAAGATGGGGCCTCCATTGAGCAGACTGGAGAATCTGGAGGCCGGATCAACAACCTTGAACTCTTTGCCTGCTAAGCCCTATACACAGCAAGCTGTGCTGCAATGAGGGTTCTGATACCTTTCTATCATCAACAGCAGTATATTTTCTAAACAATTTGTGCTGCATTAGCTTTTCTATGAGATCAGACCAGACAGACTGGCCTTTGCTTCCAGCAGATATAAATGAGCCTTGGGTGTTGATCCTGCCACCAGTTTACAGAAATATAACTGATAATCCATCTTAATGTTATAGTAACTTAATATTTGCTACTATTATACCATATGAAATAGGGTGTGTTATCACCGTATTCCATATGGTACTGTATAACGAATGAAAATGTTCATTCGTTCTTCTTTTATACTGGATATCCTGAGGAAGGGTCGCAGGAAGCCTGAAGCCTGTCCCAGAAAACGTCAGGCACAAGCTGGGGCACACCCTGGACATGGTGCCAATTTATCACAGGACACATATGTACACACCACACCTTACATAGTATGGGCAACTTGGGAACACCAATAAGCTTAATCTGCATGTTTTTGGACTTGGGGAGGAAACTGGAGTACCCGGAGAAAACCCACGAAGCACAGGGGAAATATGCAAACTCCACGCAAACAGACTTGAGGTGGGCATGAAACCCTTGACCCTGGAGGTGACAGGCTGCAGTGCTAACCACTAAACCACTGTGCCACTCCAAAATCTTTTGAATTGAAAATTCATGTACTCATGAATACAATTTAAGGAAGAAATAAACTAAATATATATAATCTTTTCCAAAGTGTTGTGCCGCTGAATAAATTTGTAACACTGCTCACCCTGACTAGCTGCTTCAGTCAGCAACATCATTACAAATTGGAAGGGTACTTATAATGGTAATTAGGAGTCATAAAACACTGTAAGGAAATAAAGGAAAATGGAGTTTGAAGTTTGGAGGGCGGTATAAATACAGAGCTTTTAGCAGCTTTATACTATTGTGTGTTTCATTTCAACAATTACAGAAGCGCTGTGTGTGTGTGTGTGTGTGTGTGTGTGTGTGTGTGTGTGTGTGTGTGTGTGTGTGTGTGCACGCCCGCGTGTGTGTGTGTTAGGATAGGTTAGGTTAGGTTAGCGTAGAAGAAACTCATTATGAAGCTCAGCTTCTCCTTGACAACAACTACAACGACCTGTTAATAGCGAGACATCTGTGGGTGAGAGAAAAAAGTGTGTGCGCATATGCAGACATGCTTATAGCTGAGAGATGAGATGCCACATACACACACATTTACCTGTGTGAAATTTCACAAAGCTAATCTGCCTACCTGCATGGTTTTAGACAGTGTTGAGAAACTAAAGAACTCCTACACAAACACGGGGAGACCATGCAGAACGCCTCACAGTGACCGATCCGACAATTGAACTGGAGACCATAGAGCACTATGCCAGCAATGCTACACCACACTATACCACTGTGCCTCTCTTCTTTCTGGTTTTGTTTTATAATTGATTGAAAAAAATCTGTAAAGTTAAAAACTGTGGGTGACGTGAAATCAAGGCTTTATTTAGCTTTTTTACCTCAAAGTTGCCTTTGAGGTAAATTGCCTTGACATATCATAGTACGTAACTTTAGCTGTCCTCTCCCTACTCTTTAGCAAAGTTCAACTGAGATTCAGCATATTTGAAATGTCACAGCTTTACCAACACTACACATTCTTATTTTGACAAATGTACATTATGTAACTCCATTCATCTTTAGTTACCATACAGTAGGTGAGTTGGGCCAAATGCCAAATGATCCATTAAAAAAGATGATAGGAATCAGAATCTTTGATGAGGAATTATGCACTGGAGTGTACAGTAAGTGTAGGTTTAGAGATTAAGGCACTGATGCAGGGTCACTGGGAGGTATGAAATACACAACCGATAACCAGTACTGCAATTCCCAAATATCTATCCCTTTCCTGTCCCTCAGTCTTCCAGATTCTGCAAATAGAAAAAAACACTGCAAAAACCTTTTTAGATGTCATTGAATGGCAAAATGGAATACATGTCAGCGTGATACATAAATGTCTAAAATTGTCAGAATAGACTCTGATGTACTGTAGAGAAGACAATTATGATATAAGAAGTTAAAGAAAAAGAAATCAATGAGCATGTTACTTCATGTTGCATCATTACTTCAGTTAGGTTATTTTTTTTTCTTCAAGGTTGCAGACATCAATATTTCTAAGTATTTAGTGGCTTAGAAATGGCCTTTAAAAGTAGTTTTTTGTCCATTTTATATATATATATATATATATATATATATACTTTGTCCCAAGGCCCAATGTACCATTCCAAAATGTGCTTATTCTTTTGTTATTAATAACCTTTTTGTACCGCTACAGGAAAAAAATATTTGATATATTTACATATTTCCTTTAATGACATTTAAGAAACACTAGTTAAAAACATGGTATACAAGTGATAAGCTTTGCTACTCCTCAGTTCAAAAAGAGCTTTAGTTAGCAGCCATGTGGTAAAGGTTGTTTCACATACTGTATTCTCTGTGTTGGTATTGGATTCCTCTGGGTTCTCTAGTTTCCTCTCACCCCTGAAAACCATGCAAGCAGGTGGATTAGTAAGATTATATGGCCAAAAGTAGGTGAGCCAGACAATCCCATGCGCCTATTTGTGCCTTCACAAAACTGTGACCACAACATTAGGAGAACATGTGGGATGTCTTTAGATGCTGTAAAATTATAGGTTCCCCTTTACTAGAGCTAAAATGGCCCAATGCATGAAAATGCTTTATGCACAAAGCAAGGTTCATGAAGACATGGTTTTAGATGTTGTCATACAATAAGTTGTCTAAATTGACTAGGTATTAACTAAAATGAGTAGAGGCAATATGCTACGGACATACCAATTCAACCTTACAAAACTACTGTATGGAGACATGTGATCCCTGTGTCTCTAGCCATTGTTACATACTGGAGTTGAGTCTAAAAATTGCGTCGTAATTCATACCAGTCTTCTGTGGAGGCCATCTCCCATCGTCACAGAGAACCACCTAACCATGTTACAGGCAAAAAAATATTTTTATTTCTGCCTATTAGTTCCAAAATCAAAACACACCAAATCGACACTCCTTAAAATATGGTTGTTTGCAGTAGCCCCTACATTTTACTGGAACAGAAAAAACATGTCTTGAGATTGGGTAATTAAATAAAATGAAAAGGATTCCTGCAGTGATTGAAATAGCCTAGTGCCTAAGACTAACAAGTCAGTCTGTGTGCACTGTGAAAAGTCAACACAGTGTCAGATGTGTACTCAATTTGAGTCGTTTGGAGCTCCCACAACATTTTAGCACATATGTACTGTATGCATGTATGTATGTATGTACTGTATGTATGTATGTATGTATGTATGTATGTATGTGTGTGTGTATGTATGTATGTATGTATGTATGTATGTACTGTATGTATGTATATATGTGTGTGTGTATGTATGTATGTATGTATGTATGTATGTATGTATGTATGTATGTATGTACTGTATGTATGTATGTATGTGTGTGTGTGTATGTATGTATGTGTGTATGTATGTACGTACGTACGTACTGTATACCTGGGGGGAAAAAATCACCACTTCAGAAAGGTCAAATTAATGGTAATGGTACCTAAAAGATTTAAGGAGAATTTAAATTACTTGAATTGACACATTATTAAAACCTGTAATATGCAGAGCATGTTGTTTTCACTTCATTATTACCTATACACATTTTTTTCACACATGCACACTTTCAAATATTTTCTTTTCTAAACAAATTATTTTTCATTTTTGTGAAGCTGCTTTGAGACA
>JAQQZT010000040.1:10166402-10181757 GCA_030068275.1 Clarias platycephalus
CACAAAATAAAAGATGTTTTACGCACACACGTGGTCACAGTGTTATAGTAAACAGTACACGCGTGCACGGATGTTGAATATACCAGTAAGAGACCCAGCAGGGGAGACAATTACCCACAATTCCGCAGCGCAAGAGAGAGAAAAAAAATTGCCTCAGATGTGTTCATGTGACGCTCGGCATCAAAACAAGAAGCGAATGCCTGATACATGATACTCGGTATTCGTAAACCAAGACTTTCCAAGTTTTCCAAGTCAAAATTTTATTTAAAATCTTTGCTCGTCTTGTGGAGGTTCCACTGTAATGTAATAAAGTAGACTAGATCTGTTGTCCAAAGTGTGCCTAAGTCTGGGAATGAGTGTGTGCATAAAGACTTTTGAATAATTGGCATGCCATCCAGTGTTTATTCCTGTCTCCTGCAAAATATTATAGGACAGACTTTGGATTCATAATGACTTTCATCAGAATAAAGCAGGTACTGAAAATCAATGCTAAATTAGTTTATTCCTCAAAGACATTTATTTAGCAATTCTCGTTACAACGGTAGATGAAATTGAAATTCCTGCGCTATTACTTTGGTATAGTGAAAGCACCTTAGGTATGTTACCGGTCAAGCTAGTTAAAAACTGTAGCTAACTAAGTTGTGATACTTGAAGTTTGGCTTATTTGCAGAAGTTTGGTGAAGTTTTTTTTTTTTTTTTTTTTTTTTTAATTTAATGCTCAGTATGTCATTCCTATTAAAAAAAAGTAGTAACAAAATATAATTTGGTCATGGATGCATATGTTCTATGGTAGAGGGGTTTGTTTGATTGTCTGTCTGTCTGTTTGTTTACTTGTTTGTTTGTTTGTTTGTTTGTTTGTTTGGGGAGGGCAAATGCTGGGTAAAATTGTAAGTCTGGTTTTCTCTGAACTGGTCATGTTTTTTTTTTTTTTCACAGACGATTGTATACTTTATTCTATTCCTTTAATTTTCCTGACAGAAGACGTTGGTAGTTTTGTCAGTGTGTGTGACATTAGTTTTACACTGATATCCCGCTTAGCCGCTCAACATGGTGCCGTTTACAACAAGCTTAAAATACTCCAAGAATTCCCACAGGTTTACAGGCTTAGAAAAATCTTCTTGTTTACACTGAGAGTCACCTACATGCGTGGCCCAGGGACTAACAGTAATTCATTGCAGAGCCAAAGTTGCATGCTGGTTGTTGCTTTAGTATTATAGAAGCTTCACGCTCAGCAGTTCTTGTGTGGCCAGTCAGCATGGTGTTGAAATACTAGGACTTTTCTGAGTCTGTAGTAGTCAGAGCAGCCAGAGTCCACGCTGATCCCCTGGAGTGAAGGTTTGTTTGCAGAACTGGGGAAAGTTAAGTGTTGGGTAAATAAATATGGGGCAGATGTTTAAGCCTACATATGTGGAGATAAACAGAAACAGAAAATATGTAAAAAATAAAAAAAAATAAAAAAAGTAAGTTTTATGTGTTTAAAAGGGAAAGTTGGCATACATTCAAGCAGGCAACTCTTGAGCTACATCACACACAGACAGTTATAGGTTTCATAAAGGTAAAAGAGGGAATCAGGAGGGCAGGAGCATGGGGGGGGGGGGTGCAAATGGCTTCCAGGCTATCTCTATTTCTCTATTTCTCTCTCTCTCTTTTTCTCTCTCGTAAGATGTCACTAATGGGGTTCTTTGACAAACATGCCACAGTGTCACTTCAAACCACAGCACTCTGTCCCCTCAGCTGCACCAACAAACCCCCCTGCTACACACGCAAACCCTCAGACGTCCAATACCTACCATCTACCCCAGCGTTTATACGAGCGACAGAAGTCAAAGGGCATTGTGGGTACAGTGATCCCAGTGAGCGTCAGTGATCGTAAATACCCCATTAATCACAGAAGAGCACCCAGGAGCTACGTTTGGCTCTGCTTTACCGACGAGCTGAGAGACAGTAACTACAAGAGCTCCCATCATTCCTCCAAAAAAGAATAAGCAACAAATGAATGACAGTAAGAAATTACCACCCGTATACATGCTCTGTATACATTCAGCAACAAGTTCTCTGAATTCACTACACTGTTTGTTCTTGGAGGACACTGATCATCATGGTCAGCAAAAACTAATAAATATTTTTCTTCCCTGCACTTCTTGTTATACTGGGGAAAAGAGCCACATGATGTCATATACATTTTTTCTCACAAACAGCAGTTACTATTTTATATAATATTCGATACTGCAGTGTCAACAATGTACCAATAATTATAATTAAAATGTCTTGATGAACAAGAACTTGTCTTTGTGGAACATCAGTGAAACAGATCAGTTATCACTTACACTAATAGTGAGTAAGTTTCCTTACCGTCGCACTTTGGAGTTGAGGATACAAGAATACAAGAAATCTGAAAGTTTTGAATGTTACAATATACTGGAACCCAAGTCCCCATTTTTTAATTGAAACAATGCATATTTACTCTGCTTATTACTAGTCTTGGATTATGAGGCGCATCCACCATGCAAGTCCATATCAGTGACAACATTACAATGAAAAAACATTATGCCCCGTACTGAGTATGTTCCCCTTGTGCGGTCAGAGTAGCTCCTCTGGCCATAGCTCCACAAGAACGCTGAGGGCGAGCTGTGATTTCCAGCACCAGGATGTTGGCAGCAAGTCCATTGGGTACTGTGGATTGTGGGGTAGGGCCTCCGTAGATCGGACTTGTTTGTCCGGGGGTATCCCATGGTTGCTTGATCAAATTGAGTTGTGGGATATTTGGACGTTGAGTTTGGTGGCCTTACGCTCTTTTGCCCGCCAGGCTCCATGCATTGTAGGCTGTGGTGCACTGGGTGTTAAGGTGCCTTTCCTATCTTGGCCATGATTAACTTCTTTTTCATTGGCTTTGCTATGGAATTAGACTAGACAGAAAGGCCATTCATTCCCATGGGCATGGGTGAGCCTTGTGTGCCGATGGTCCTGCCACATACAGTACAGTATTTGATAATCAAATTTTGTGGTCTTAAAAAAGGAAAAATTAAACAGCACACAAGTACATCATCTTTCATAAAGTAGATATAACGTAAAAAAAAAATAGACCAAATATTTTTCTATATATTATCTGAAAAGGCAGAAGGAGTGAAATGTTAGACTTTTTCGACATAATACATAATGTTTTACAATTATTATTTTCCAATGGCAAGTTGTAGCTAATTATCGAAAGACTTAAAAAGAAAAAACCTGAAATATTTACTGTGACTAAAATGTGTCAGGTCTTTGTAGTAAAGAAAGTGTGAAGCTGTGTAAACACACCATCATCCTTAAGTGTCATTAGTGCCATTCAGCTATTTATTGAGCACAGCAGGGAGCTGAACTACTACCAGCCTTATGCCTTACTGTTTTAGAAGCAGAGTGACTCAACCAAGCGAGAGAGGAGAAAAGGGGAGAAAGAGAGAGCATGCAAAAAGTTTGATACTTCTGTATCATACCATGTAAGGGGAGAGTGTGCTGTGTCTAAGTGAGAGGAACAGGTGTTTGTGGGTATTTCTATATGTGGAAGGATCACCGAAGTAGACGGTGGGAATTTCCCAAATGTACCCCATCCTCATGTACAACCCCCTTGCCACCCCTGGAAACACACCTCACTAAACACACACCTTTCCAGGCTGGACTCATAAAGCAAACACTTCACCAAGCCTCTGTCACTTCCGGGAGTGTGAGACCGGCTTCTGATGGGGAGGGGAAGCAGAACAGCCACTAACATACTTCACAGCTCAGTAATGATCATCCTGTTATGCAAATAGCATCCTGTTATGCTTTAGCGGGATTTGTAATGAACTATTTTCAAACTTGCCTTTCAGATGTCTCTATATGTCACTATCATATATTACAAGGCAAATCATGTTTTTTTATTTAATATTTCAATTAATATACGAATTAAGTAAAAAAATAAATACTACAAAAGAATTATCAGTAATTATCATGCTGAGCATGAATGTGTTTCATAGCAAATCTGCTTTAAGTTAAACCATGCTCTGAATGACCTGGGTCAAACAGTCTGTGATTAATCACTTTCACAGTGCATGCTGTGGCCATGTGTGTGAGAGTAAAAACATAATGTGTGTTCGGAACAACTCATTTTTCACGGCATTAGCAGAGGGCCCCTTGCATTTTTTGCATTTTGAGCGGAAGCATAGGCAGTTAACTATGTTTGTGTGTCTGTGTGTGTGTGTGTGTGTGTGTGTGTGTGTGTGTGTAGTTAGTTCCCGATGCTGCGAAGAGATCCTTGTGATTGGTACCATCAACAGGCAGTTTGGTCCATGCACAGACATGCAGTGTATGAGCACAAAGGCTGGAGCTGTCTAAGGCAGGTTCTGTATTCACAGGTCATTGACCTCAACAGGTAAGGGTCAGTGGCAGGATCCATCCGGAAAATGAACAGGAAAAGGAAACACATTTATGATCTTTCTCCCCCTTGAATCTATCTGACCCCATCACCACATACTGATATCTATTATTCAATTCAATACTTATATGAGCTTTAAAATAGGAACACGGAATTAAGCATCAGAATCATAACTCAACCTACACACAGGATAAGAGTCAGTCTGGTGCACATTACATGGCTCAAGTGGGAGGGAGGAGAAATTCTCAAATTTGGGAAGCAGCATTATTAAACGAAACCAATGGATAAGCCGCAAAGCAGGAAGTTGGTGTTACTGTCCATGCTGTGTAAATTTGATAGAGGAAAACCAATATACTGTAAATAATCACAAAAGGAAAAGAAAAGACTATATGGCTTTTAATAAATCATTTATGATCCTGGCTACTGCATGGTGATTGTAGAGAAATGTAATAATGCATTACTGCAATCATGAACACTAAAGCAGACTAGAAAAAGCTTAAGAAGCTTACAAATTTGGCCTCTCACTTTCCTCTGCTGGGATTGAGATCTGGTTATTACCCTGTGACTACAATGGGTCCTACAGTCTAGTGATTTTGGAGATGATATCATATCACTTGCTAGGTAACTATTTTGGAGGCATATTAAACATTAGAAGAGTACAAATGTGGTAATAATTAGCAGCTCCTTGCATTAAGACAAATGAACCACAGTACAACTTTTTTTATTTTTACACGCTCATAATTTCAAGCCTTACAAATTTGCATAGGTAAAGTTCACATATTACAAAAAAACAGGGTGCTGCTTAAGGACTTATACAGTACATGGAATGCAATGTCTTTACTACTGATCTCATGGCCCAAAAATATCTTTCATGAATATCTGTCATGAGCCTAACATTCGACTATCAGAGGGGACATACTGTTTAACGCAAGACTGTTAGGATATAGTGTGATGTTTATCTCATGCACTATAAATACCATGAAAACCAGTGCAAAACAACAAGGGAAACTGAACTGAGTGTTGAGTTGCCAGCCATGAACATTTGCATCATTCACCATCGCAGCACTCTGCTCAAAGTTCAATGTCTCAACAATTCATTGCCATTTTTCACTGATGAGGTGCTTAACTGAGCAAAAATTTAAATTTTTCTCATTAATGAATTAATTTTTTTTTTAAAAACATCCTTAAACCCGTCATAACACACAAGGTGGGATTTGTCAGGAAAAACATTATTTTTACATCTCTCAATGCTAGAATCGGTCCAGTGCTGTTTATTGCAGCTTGAATATTTAAATATGAAAAAACAAAGCCCAGCTCTGCTGATCTGTCTTAATGTCAGCTGACGCTTTAGTTCATTGTTCTTAATGCACTTTGGTTTTAGCACTAATAAAGTGTGGTGGGTACATCTGATCTACTCTATATACTGTACTGTACGATAACTATGGGATATGTGCTACATCGCATGTCTCAAAATGTGACAACCCTGTTCTGCACTGGGGTGTCTCCACATTTCACATAGATCACATCTCACATCTACATCTCCCCCAGACTAAACATGCATCAACAACAACCCCTGATTTTGCTTCCATTCCTTTATAAAAAAATAAAAAAAACACTGAAGTTATTACCTATACACATTTTTTCTTTCACACATGCACACTTTCAAATATTTTCTTTTCTAAACAAATTATTTTTCATTTTTGTGAAGCTGCTTTGAGACAATGACGATTGTTAAAAGCGCTATATAAATAAAATTGAATTGAATTGAATTGAAGTACAACAACACTGCAATATTCCAGGCTGTGCAAAAGCCAGTGTAAAAGTGGCTTTAGATGAATCAGCATGTTAGCTACAATAGTTAACTTTAAAACAAACAACACTGTAAGTGAGGAGGCAAAAAAATGTCTCCAAGAATAATGTTTGGAGATTTGGAGGAGATGGCTTCATTTGTTACAGATCAGTTTGCCAATCCACACATTGACCAACTCCTTTGCCAGCAAACTAAAGCGTGCCAATAATTGTGACCCATATTGTCCTAAATTATATTAGGTGATTTATTATATAGATTTTTATTTTATTCGCTAACCATTTCATACAAATGTAAGATTTCTATCATACGTTTCAAAAGTAATAATCATGTTACTCAATGAGAGTAACATAATTAAATGTTACCCTGTGAAACTGCAGTGCGTGAGAGACACAGGCATATGATGACAATGGCATGCTTAAGCCAACACATTTCAGATAGGAGGACTTTGAGAAGCCAGTGTTGGCAGTCTGGGATCGTAAAGTGATCTGGGGTCCCATTGAAGAGGGAATTACAGGGTCTTATATTTATTAGTCATTGGGGAGTGGGGGTCAGAACAAGAAAGAACAGGCAGGCTCTATCTGAATTCTCTCTTACTTTCGCCTTCACACAACCACACACACAGGTCTTGTACACAGAAAGCACGGCAGGATGACATGTCTGACCCCAGTAAAGATCAGAAGGGTAGAGTTATGCCACAGACTATCACGATCACAGACAATAACAGGTGTCTTCTTTGGGGCCCAGATGAACAAAGAGCTCACATACATGAGTGACATTTTAAAAAATAAACCTTGTAAGTGTAAGATGTTGGCCAGGACAAACACATATTCAGTGTATTTTGGCACAGATTCTCTGGAACTGTACTGTAAGGATGAACACCATTCTTCCAAAGGATATCCCTTTAATTAGTGTCTTGATGATGCTGGTGGAGAGCATTGTATAAGACGGCAGTTCAACAGGCGTTCAACTGGGTTAAAATCTGGGGACTATGAAAGCCAAATTGTATGAGACAAATGACAAAGTTCATTTCAATTCTCCAAAAAAAGTAGCAGGTGCAAACCAAAGCACCCCCCAAACACACCACACACACGCATACACTTTAGTGTCTGTCTATCTGCACTCTCTTCCTTGCTCTCTGTCTGTGGATAAAGTAAAAGTTTCACATGTCAATTGAGTCCATTGAGGATAGGGTTAATTCCAGACAGTCAACAAGCCACAGGAAGTCTTCTTACACGCGACAATTCTTTGGCCAGAAATTTACAGTTGATCAGCTGCTGCACGCCGAGAGCCTGGGCCCCCTCTTCACTTCCTGAAGTCCCTCATGGGGAGACACATAGTCAGGTCTGGACCCCAGGGGCCTATCTGCTGCGACGGAAAAGCTTTGTTTTCTTCCTGAGCTAACCTATGAGACCTCCACTTGCAGGTGTGCAACTTCTTCTCTGACATACAGCGCGACAATCAGGACCTTTGTGGTGGTGGTGGGTGAGAGCTGTATTGAACTACGAGAAGTGATTACAGAGCACGAATACTTGCATCTGGACATGTTTTCCTAGTTGAGTTTTCCTTTCACCTAAAATGTTGGACCTTGTACATGCAGTACTTAGTACCATACTTCAGAAGAACAATC
Organism: Clarias platycephalus; assembly: GCA_030068275.1. Classification (NCBI taxonomy): domain Eukaryota; kingdom Metazoa; phylum Chordata; class Actinopteri; order Siluriformes; family Clariidae; genus Clarias; species Clarias platycephalus. The sequence continues at coordinate 10,174,230 of JAQQZT010000040.1, forward strand.
TTAACTGTTTATTCTTGTTACATTTTCAAACATTATATCATTACATTTCTTTATATTTGCAAAGTTAGAAGATGAGTTTTTATCATCGCACACATTTTAGAAGGTCTAAACTCCTAACAAACCTAAACTTTAACAGGTGTGACAGACATAATGAGGCCAAATTGAAACTGATCACTTCCAAGGTACAGGTTGTAAAGCAGGTTGCATTATGAAAACTAACGTACAGTATGAGAGATTAGGAATAAAAGGTGTTGTTATTTCCCATGTTTCTCAGTGAGAGGGGCACTGACTTACCATCTAACTAAGATAAATGTTTGTTGTTAAGGCCTAACAGTTTTTTTTCTTTACTTTATTTTAATGTAATATAGGAATTTAAACATTTTTCCCCAGAGTAGGTATTTAGATGAGCGAAGAGACTGAGCAACAATTTGTGTCATAGCAAAACCAAATCTAATTATACAATTAATTAATTAATAATCATTAGGTCAATTTATTGTCTAAATGACAGCAATAAGCAGTAGGAGACATTAAAGAGACATTGAGGAAACATTAACCCATGAGTCATTAAGTGCTGGCCAAACAACAAACGTTGTCTAAACAGGCAATTTTAGAAATTATAGGAAAATTATAGAAATTATTTTGCTGTTAACCAGATATCTTTATAAGAGGTGTTAGTGTTAAATTCTGGCCTACTAGAACTGGTGCTAGCACAAGTCACCCAATAAGTTTTACTATCGTTATATAACAGATAACCTACAAAATAAGCCTAAAACGGAACACGGAGCTGAGCAATATGATGAATTCTACCAAGAAAGCTAACTACATAATTGATGTTATGTGCTCGAGCAGTCTGACTCCTAGCTAGCTGCTTGCTTGCTAAAATTACGACTGGCTAGGTTTACATTACTTAGCCTAAAGTTATCATCCTTAATCATTTCTTTGTTAGAATAACACCAAATAGTTTTTCTTTGTTATTTCTTCATTATCTTCTGGATTTATCTTTCAAAATTCCAGACAGTTTTGTTTTCTTCATTTTTAAAAATGTCACATTTCAAAATAAACTTGTATGTCCCACATGCTAGCAAAATGGAAATTTCTGGTATAGTCTTGTACATGAAAAAGCAGAGGTTTGGGCAATGTTCTGCAAAGCGAGATTTGACATTTTCATGGACCTAGTGTTGACCTTCAGTCAAAACCCAAGGAATTGCCTGGCTGTCATGTAGTTTTATTGATATTAGTTTATATTTAAAGTCATATTTCTCAAAAATAGATTTGTCTTGTTTCTAAATAAATGTCTAAATAAATGTTATTTTTGTGAGAAATTATAAAAAATAAAACCATCCCATGCTGGTGGACTATACATATCTACACTTATAAGGACTGTCAGATGTGGGCATGTACAGTATTCTTGGTTCAGTTGCTTGGAAACAGAAAAGGCAGCCAAGGGACTTTACCCAGAGCAAACCTTTTCTTTTCTTTTTTTTTTTTTTTGCTGCTGGCTATGGCTTATTTCTTATTAAATAGATAGACAGATCTCTACTTTTTAAACCATATTTCTTCCAGAACTTGTCTGTTTGCTATAGTTGTGAATGTAATGGCACTCAGAGCTGTGTTTTACAAGACCATTGTTGTAGTGACGGACAAACATACAAATCCATCGTGGGATTAATATCTGTAAAACAAAAACCATTTAGTGATGTGATTTGGACTGTAAACACATCTCAACAATTTAATTTAACCGCAGTCTAACACAAGTTGTCAGTTTATTAGGTATATTAAAAGAACTTGAATTCACCAGGGCATGGGTTCTACAAGATTCTGTATGCCTTGTGCGGAAACGCTCTAGCACAGTTATACAGTTTCTCTACAACCATCTCAATGACACTTCATACAGCTCAGTGATGAATGCTGTGGTGACTCGGCAGAGATCTATGGGTTACTGATCAGAATGTCAGGAGATCAAGCCTCATCACTACCATGCAGGACCTGAAGCAAGGCTGTTAACTCCACCTGCTTCAGGGGTCCCTTTTTATGGATAGCCCTGCTTATCACAAGCTGGGAAAATATGCAAAAATCACTTTTCTGTAACATAAATGTGATGAATAAATGCTTCTTCTTCGTCTTCTAAGTGTCCATGTTAGTGTGGACAAACTGTAGCAAATATAGCCATGAAGAAATTAAATTGATCAACACCAACGCTCAGACATTAAGCCATGACCACCAACATTTTCCACAGCCGAACATTCCAGTACTAATGTTATTCTGGCCACTGGAAAGGTGCTAACTTGTTTTTCACTCGCATTCTTGGTGCCCAACACAGTCTTTGGCTAATTTGAGACAAGTGGTGCACTTTGAGAGGAAATTCTGCATGCCATTTTTGAATGTAGGTGGTTTATGGGTTTATGGCCCATCAATTTATTTATTGGGACAATCCACATGTCTTTTTCCTCCTCAGAATATTATTGCAATGCTCAAAATAATATCAGTTAAAAGCAAAGTCTTGCAAGCCAGACTTCAACTATTCACCAGAGGGAATATGATTGATATGGTGGTTGACCAACCACAAATGTTTTCCTATTACCAAAAAGATAATCTCTAAGTACTTTAAACAAAACAGAAGGTCTAACATTCCATTTTAGATCAGTGACTGATTTACCTTAAAAATTAATTGTGTTAGAGTGTTAAAATGTTTTAATGATTCTGAAGCTCATGACCAGGAATGAAATGTACTTGTACTCCGGGAACTTCATTCAGATTCACAGATCCTAACTGAACCCTGGAGCAGAAAACCTGATCTACCTGATTTATACCACACAGGACATTCACATTCGATTTGATTTGACATGAAATGTTCAATTGTGGTAAAAGACATGGTTACACAATGAACTGGCAGATCAGTAAAAACCAATATGATCAGTATGTTCTGGTCTGATTCTTATGAGTAAGTAGTGAAGAGTGAAGTTTTTCTGTGTAAGAAGCAGCAGGTAGTTTATTGCCGAGAATAGATTATTTCTACAACTCTCCCACTGACATTTTTTCCGATTTGAGGGTAGTTGACATTTTCTGTTAAATGTTTAGTGCTGAATATTCCACATCACAGACAGCCAGAAATAACAGAGCAGAAAGGCTAAGTCAAACCTGCCTGTAAAAACACTCAGCTTGTGCTTGAATTATGCATAATTTGTCCGCAGAATAATCAGCTGGTTTTACTCGGAAATAGATCAACAACATTTAAATTTAGATAAATGAGCCATTTGTTGAGTATATGTGATCTTTGAAAAATAATTAGGGTTGTTATATATATACAATTGTTGGCTGATCAAGCCCAAAAATCAAGTGATGATATTTTTATAATGATTTTATCAAAACTGAAAGTCATTAAGGAGATATAAATGGGGGATCAGTTCTATAAATACATTAGTCATAAAGTTTAATGGTCATACTTTCCTGCTTCATTAATTATTCGGCATAAAAGTACAAATGCAGGATCAGCGCTTTTGTTTTCTTTTTTATATACAGAAGGCCATACAGAGAGGTAAACTAAGGCCAAAAGGGCTAAAGGAAGAACCTTGTGGAAAGATTCCTTTCGCATGTGCTCATGTCCACTGCACTCCCCACCCCACATCTCTCTCTCTCTCTCTCTCTCTCTCTCTCACACACCTGAGAGTTTATTGCACACACATGTAACACCCAGGTGAAAAGGTCAAATGTCTTCAAATGGCTAAATACAGCCTCATTCCGTGGAAGAGAAAAGCACTTCCAACATTTTTTAAATAGTATATTAATAGTATTCATTTTGACGTATGTGGCATTTTAGTGAAAAGCCTTAAAATCATGGAAGTTCAAATAACGGTCAGAATTACAGAATGAAATGAATGATTGATTGCGGTGCAATCAGTAAAATTATAGTAATATTCTTATATAGTATAAATCATGGTAACCATACATAATTTATCAAGTATTAAATTACTTGGTTGGGAAAATTGAGAGAATAATTTAATACCATGTTGCTCTTAGCATTCTGTAGCTTATTTTTAGCAATGAGACATGCTTGGGGAGAAAAATGGTCTGTTTTCTGATGACGCCTGTACTGATAAAGCATAACATTAAACACGTAACGACAGATTCCTATTTGTAGTGCAGCATCAGTATTCAAATGATTATTCCTTCACACACACACACACACAATTTAATGCTACAAAAATAAACCCTATCTACAGACCATTTTTGCTGCAAACTAACAGCAGTCTGGGAATCTGGGATTCAGCCTCCAAACCTGTCTAAATATAGTAGTTTAACATCATCAGCATTGCAGTGTTCATTTTTTCCCCCCAGTCCAGTACAGTGTATGGTCTGGAACAGAAAAGTACATAGCAGTGTTCTCATGACATATGACCTCAGACATATCCTGCTCGAATATGCAAACTTGGTGTATATGCTGTTGTGGGTCCTCTTGCACATGCCTGATTCAGCTGGATATTTCTTCTGTGTAAACATCTACTTGTGACTCACCTTCTGCTGCTCCATAAAATCCAACACGGTCACAGTAAAGACAGCAATTCCTAAACGCTGTTTGGCTTGATTCAGTGGACACCTGAATGCTGCAGATTTGTACCTTAGGACTGCTTCTGTGGTCCTGTGCTCATGCCAGAACTCATATTCACAATATGTTCATACCGTAAGTCCTGTCAACATGTTAGAGTGTGCAGCTGAAGAAGAGTAATGATTTGTAATCCCACTATCTGGTGTCAACCAAAAGGTTCCCTACTGAGTATTGTTCCTCTCTAGATTTATTCCTCACGTCATCTCAGGTTTTTCCTTTCCACTATCCTCTCTGGATTGCACATTAGGAATCTAAATCCTCACGAATTTTGTAAATTCTGGATTCCTGGGATGTCTATTATGAAAAGCACTATGCTAATAAAATGTATTGATTGAAATTATACTAACAAGCCCAGAAAAAAGCATGGAAAAGCAAGTAAATCATTTAATGCTGTAGTAGGCTGCACATTTTTGGTCTGTGCCAACAGCAAACTCTATTACACTCCATTACATGAAAAGGTCAAAGCTGTTCACTCCAGGACTAGCTTCAGCTTCGTGTCAGTTAGAAAGCATCCTCATCCCTACTCAATTTGTTAGAAATAGTCCAGAGTAACAGGGTGAGCTTTCGTACCTTGAGATGTCTGAAGTGATTTGTGAATGTAGCAGGATATGAAAGCCAGAAGTCTAAGAACTGCTGCTATAATATACACACGTCAATCTTTTTTTTTTAAACATATCGAGGTGTGTAAAACAGGTCATGATGGGACAAAAGTCACCATGGGACAAAGCTGTCCTTGTATGTAGAAAAGGACCTTGTTCAATGCATAAAGTATGATGGACAACAGAAACAAAATGTAAGGTTTCTCAATCATTTCAAATATATCTAAGTAACAACATTTTTAATGTGTTTAATTTCCTCTTAAATTATATCTACACATATAAGAATATATTTTTTTGTATTTTAATATAATGCAAATATTTGTAATATAGCCAATAAGCTGTAACGAAATGAAGCTACGTTAAATAAAAACAACATTACCATCTGCTGGTGAAGGTCGGTACTACAGCTGCATTGTATATGCATTTAGACTCAACATAACTGCAACAAACCCTTAAATAATAATAATAATAATAATAATAATAATAATTCCTTACTCCTTTTAAAGTGAATTTCTCTTCTTCCCAGAGTAAGTAAGTTATGGTTATCAATAGGCAAATTCCAATAATGGTACAAAACAACTCAACAAGTACAGCATTGATAGAACTTTCTCTTAGGGCTTTTTCTCTTATTCTTAATAGTCCAAACTTTAAGAGCATTATAACCACTTTTTTTTTTTTTTTTTTGTAAAATAGTTGTTCTGCTCTTTTCTCATTTTGGGAAAATGTGTGGTGATTGCAATATGCAGACAATATAACACCAATGGATAGTTAGATAGAGCTTAAGTAAAAAAAAAAAAAAAATGCCGGAGTATTCCATTTTGACTATGTTTATTTACAAAATATATTTGACTTTTTTTGCATGCTCTCACATATACAGCAACAGCCCTGTTCAAAAGTCTTAGGCACCTTGTGGTTCCTTTTTTTTGTTTTTGTACAAAGTTATTTTATGTTATATATTTTTGTTTTATGTCTTCACTAGAAGTATTATTATACAGTTTATGATCTGATAAATCAAATAAATGTAGATATAATTTCCTCACAGTATGACATAAAAATTGATGATGGTACATCTTATTTTCAACATTAGTACTCCAGCAAAAAAAATATAAAAATAAAAATCATCTTATAGAAAAATATCTGTAGACCATATTTTAAGCAAAAAATAAACATCATGCCAATTATTGCATTTGTTTAATAATTTAAAGTTTACTGCTTTTTATAGTGATTTTTGAATGTGGAAACTTTTTTGAAGATAGCTGTTCCATGCTCTACAGCAGTTATTTGCATGTGCACAGTACTGCACATTCACTGATAAGGGGTTTTATTAACGGCTGGTCAAATAGCTGAATCGGTTTGGATTCTTCAAGTTTTCTTGCTCAAATTGCTTGCAGATTTGATATGAAATTGCAGCACCATCAGTAAAATTTGTCTCACAGTGTACTCATGGCCATTAAATAAATAAACAAAGAAAGAAAAAGTTTTGGAACAATTTGCTGATCAAGTCCCCTACACCTTGGTAGTTTCAGTCACTGTAGATTGGGTGTCGAAGCTCCCAAATATGTGCGCAGGTCAGAAATATTGGATTTGATGATCTTGGCTGGGATGAATTTCATCTGTAGTCTCTGGTAAGCAGCAAATCTATGGCAGCCCCCAAATGAGTAGTAATAATTGCCTCCCTTTTCTCCTGTGATCCACAACACATCTATTGGAGGGACAACGCTGATGTCTGTTGTGTCCTGATAAAATGCAGATTATATTACATCCAGATGGACAGTAAGATTTAGCTGTTATTTTACCTCTATAGATTTAATGCCATGATCACAATAAATATTTTAATTTCTTTTTTTTTAGTGGGGGGAAAACTTTATCTGTATATCAATCTGACAACCAAGTCAGTAAACTTACTTTTACAGTGTCCATGAGGCTTTGAACTTTCTCTTCATCCAACGCTGGAGGAAGTGGTCGAATAATCACATCCATGGGGATGTTATGAACCTCCTCAATGTTGTGAGAATGAATCGACTGGGTTTCCTTCTTTAAACTTCCCATACTTTGCTGAGTGCTGAGTGTGAACCGTTGTGGAAAATCACCTGTAAACCTACTGTAAACAAACGCACAACTTCGCATCATCATTCTTAACGCTTCACTTATACATTAGGAACCGGAAGTTGTACAGCGTTCTGCGCATGCGTCAAACTGTGGGCGTGTCCTAAATTGACCGCTTGACTTGTGCATGTGTATATGTTAAAAGTCAGTCAGTCAGTCATCTTCTATACCGCTTAATCCTGTTCAGGGTCGCGGGGGGCCTGGAGCCTATCCCAGGAGG
>JAQQZT010000040.1:10181857-10206046 GCA_030068275.1 Clarias platycephalus
ATTTTGTGTGACAAACATGCAAAAGAATAAGAAATCAGGAGGGGGGCAAATAGTTTTTCACACCACTGTATATATATTTGTAAAGTTGAAATTAAAGTACGAAATGAAATGACATTGATTGAAAAATTCGTGTCATAATATTTTATTTAAGATGGCAGCACTGTGCCTTAGTGCTTATTATCTTATTACTGGCGCCACATTCAACCACTTCCAGAGCTGCGGGTTCAGATCTGTGCTGTGTTCCCTCTCGTTATGCTATGTTACCCTCACATTAGATGCACAAACCTCACATTAAATATTGTGACACCAGAGATGCAGAAGATTGTCCAGCTGGCGTCCCAGGACCTCCTTTAATTGCCCAAACATGTGGAAATGGCATGGAGTCAGGTCAGGACTATACAGGGGATGTGGCAATAGCTTTGAGCCGAGTTTGTGTAAAGCACAAGTGGTGTTCGTGTACGTCGTACTCCTCATAAATTTTCCCAGAAAATTATTTTTAAGCCTACAAGCTAGTTTTTGCTTGTCCTTAGACTCAGCCGATCATGTGAGCAGCTTTCATGGTTTTAAATTAGTTTCTGTTATGTTGGTTCTGCTGGTCAAGTTTGATGGTTTAGATACAGTGCTAGGTTTATCGCCTGCCATGTGGATTCCCACAAAAATCCATGTTTGATTCCCACCCAGTGCCCTGTCCCAGCCACTGGATGCAATTCCGGTCAAAAGCCCATATAAAGAAGGGTGGATCGGAGGGTGGATGTGGCGACCCCTCGACAGAAACAGCCGAAGGACAAAAAAAAAAAAGTCTTGTTTGTCTACAGTCATTTGAGTATTTGTTTAAACAAATATTTCAACTGTATCGTCATGGTTAAGTCCTGCTCATTTGCTCAGGTAAAGTCTAAATGCTCTGTAAAATCGTAAGACTGTATTTGGTTTTATTTATGCATTCATTACAGTACACAAGTGATGACTAGTGAGTGGGAATAATGAAGACTGGATCACTAATCTTTTGTAATTTATCTTCATCTGAGGAAGTTTGTCTAATAAAATAGCACTTCAAAATAATCTTTTCACAATTAAAGTTTTTAAAGAGTCTTTTTAGCATATTTTACATTTTGGGTAAAATGTAATTTCATGGCGGCATGGTGGTGTAGTGGTTAGCACTGTCGCCTTGCACCTCCAGGGTCCGGTTTCGATTCTCGGCCAGGCTCGATTCCCATCTCTGTGTGCATTGAGTTTGCATTCTCCCCATGCTTGGTGGGTTTCCTCCGGGTACTCCGGTATGTCTCACGCTGCAATGTGCAATGGCAGGAAAATGGTACACTCTGAAAATGGAGGGTGGCTTTATTTATTTATTTACTTACTGTACATGCTTACACAGTTTGCTATACACATTATCATGGAATTACCCGATAACAATAGGGATACCAGCTATACTGTTTCTAAAATATATATATATTGCAAATTTAACCCATGATACTGAAAGTAAACATTAGTGTTTTCATTTCAGTCCTACGTGCCAGTCCTCATCCTGTTGGTGTAATAAAATTATTAATGTTATTCCTATTATTCAGTAAGTAAGTATGCCTTACAAAAATGTTCAGAGAAACTCACAGTCATTATATACAGCTATGCATTTGGTCTTGATGACTTTGGACTTAGTAATGAGCACCTCATTAAAACAACTGTCAACAAAACGCATGTTTTTAGAGCCTTGTTTAGTGGTTTGGACTAGAAAACGATGACAGGCTTCCCCAGTCCTGGCTGTCAGCCATGCACTTACACACTTCCCTTTAAGGAGAATGTACATCATCATTAGGCAAGCGCTGTCAATCCCGAAGAGTCGTAGAATCACAAGTCTGTCATCCTAATCACACTGGCGTTCCTCATGTCTATATTTTGACAGGGTTTGGGGGTGTATATTACACTAGGTCATTAGGGGGGTAGCTCACACATGATAATTAGCTGTTAATATTAGATTTGACTCCCACGAGACTCGAGTGAGCGCCGCTACTGTAGAAAATTACCTGCCAAATGCCTGTCGCTAGACGCACAAGCTATTTTTATTTATATCCCATTCTTTCATTCTGACTTTCGTACTCCTTAGCCTTCTCCATATGTCCAAAAGCAGTTCTGTGCATTTAAAGTGATGATGATAGCAAGATGTTTTTGCTATTAAATTACGCAATGCAAATGGGGTGAGAGGTAATTGGAGTAGATTTATATAGGGGTTTGGTGATAGTCTGTCAGAACTAATATGTCCTACAGTAGGCGTCCGCTGCACTTCAAATTCCTGGACACATTTTCCACTACAAATTCATTTGTCACTGAGGAATGTTGACATATTTGTTTGATGCTTTAATTAATAGTTACACTTCACATATTTTTATCATGAACAATTACTGATGAGTCCTCTGCTGATTCTGAAATTTTTTATGATATTTTGGCAGATCCTTGATTCGGTCCTAATGATTCATTTGTAAAATAAAACTTAAAAAAAAAAAAAAAAATTATTGTAAAATGCTTCATGCATTTAAATAAGTTAAAACTCACTCTAGGCCAAGACTTGCCTGTTTTACCCACTTTGCCTTTGTTTTGGCTGCCATGAAATTATGGTATACTCTCTCTCTCTCTCTGCTCCCTTTCTTCTTTTCATATTTTGTTTCAACCTAATTTTTATTCAACAAAAGGAGTGAGTGATAATTATAAAATTATGCTCATCTGAACAATAAAGGGTATTTTAAATAATATTTTTTCTATTTGAACGTAAGGCAATTTTACATAGCATAAACAATCATTTTTGGCCTGTGGCCCTACACCGAACCCAAAATAGGAAAAAAAAATTTAGCACCTCTGCTCTAGATATTTATACACTCCAGTTCCACAACTCTGATCATAAATTAGTTAACGTTTTTTTTTTTTGGTGCTTTATTAGCAAAAATATGATTTTTATACATACTGAGTATGTACTGTAAGTCTCTAAGGCAGAAACTGGTGTTTCTGCCTTATCACCCACACCATTTACCGAATATGACAGGTCTCCTCTACTCCACTAGCAAGCCAGGTTTGCCACCTTGACAGCTTTACAATGACACTATTCATCAGTGTGTGTGAGAGTGAATGCATTTGCACATGAACATATAATAAAGTGTAGTATAATGTTATGTGTCTAGGTCCCTGGTGGAACTGAACTTGCATCATGTCAAGTTTTAGCTTGGCATTTTTTGTAATCAAAAACACATCAAAATGTAGTTTCCTTTAAACTGCAAATGCTACTTTAATGGTTGCCTTAAAAGCATCACATCTGATATCAGTAGAAAGTCTTAAATTTTTGGTTACCTTTCACTGACATGCAAAAGGGTCACTGTTTTTGCATGGCATATAGGATAAAGAAACATAGAAGTACAAGGGCCTTTTGACTGAAATGCAAAACAAGCAAACGCAGATGGTTGTTTGGTGTAATACGCAGAGTGTATGCATACATGTATAACTAGCTGGATTGAGTGAAGTAGTATACAGTGTATATATGGTGTCATTCTTTGGCAAATTTGTCCCAATTTGAATTGCATGAATTTGAATGGAAATTTACAAATGTTAACATCAGGATAGCATTCATATATTTTACTAGATATAAAGCTAAATGCAAGCCAACCAGCTTCCCATGCTTATGCAAATCTACACAAATTTGTTACCCGTCATATTATGTCAGGTAAGTCACACAGATTAGTTTCGTGCTATGGCTAATAGATTGCTAAAACTTAAAATCTTGGCAAAAATCAGCAGATTTGTGATATACTTATGACTTCCTGATCCTTCAACAGAATTGAGAAAGTTTTCATCTAAAACATTGCTTTAAAGCACTTTAATGCACACCATCCAAGCTGTTTATGTAAATCCACATTGTGGGTGAAGGTATTTTTAAGGGTTGCAGGGGAATCCTGGTGTCAAAATGAGGCAGAGGGTTCCATCTTTATTATTACATTACATAATCCACATTTATATATTGTAAAAATAGGATTTTTACAAATTCTTGGTAGGAAAATGGAGCTTACTGAACCAAGAATCTGAAAATATGCACAAATCAGGTGAAATACAACTTAAGCGACTTAATACTGATGGGTCACATTTGGTATGACACATACACTCATATCCTACAGCTATCCCAGCTAAAATCAAATAAAGTGTAAAAATTGTGATAATTTTCCATGGTGCCTGGTCACAATATTGAATAGGAGTCACTTGAACGCTGTGTGGGGCCTCATTATGGGTATAAAACTATATTCATTGAAAGATATGCTAGTGTTTTAAATCAATCTGTAGCTATCTTTTATCAGATATAGTTTAGTATAACATAGTATACTGTTTAATGAAATGGTGTTAACTCCATCAACTTCCTATCCATTCCTAGGATTTTTTTTTTGGCAGTAAGTTTAAAGAATTCTATGGAGAGTGTAATCACTTGAAAGCCCTTCACAAAATTAGCTGTGTGGATCTGCAGTCTGCGCTAGAAAGAAATCAGCCTCGGCCACTACTTCAAACTCTGAGTTTTTTTTTTTTTTTTTTTAACATTAGTGCTGGTGCTATTGACTGTAACAAAAAAAAGTATATTTTAAGGCATTTTAAACAGCAATAAGATAAATTTGACTTTTAATTTGATGTATTTATTCCTAAGTAAAGGAGGGATTAACCTTTCTGACCCGTTTACACCAAACGCACTGGATACTTTGTTATATATTTCAAACATTTCTCATACTTCAAAAATTTATTTTTTTAAAGAACACAAAAATATACATTTCCATACCATCCATAAACTTCATCATTATAGGAAGATGCTAATGAGTTCCTTCAGCCTTGCTTCTATTCACAATGCAATTTTGTCGAATGTTAATTGAGAAAAAAGGTCTGAAGGTTTTTTGACTAGCAAAGCAAGCATGTGCTTGTGCCTTCTGCTTGAATTATAAATTTAATCGTCTTTTGAGAATTCACTTCAGATTAACTGCACAGAAAATTCAGGAGCAATTATAAACACAGACAACAAAACATATTATTTCTCACTACTTCCTTCATCCTCTCCCATCTTCTTGAATATTGTTCTGTAGTAAAAATGTACTTGTTCTTTCTCCAACTGATCTCTTTGACTTTGCCCCATGGATGGCTGATGAAGAGTGCAGCACACGGATTTCTGAACACCCTGACAGCGCTTCAGTGAAGCGGCAGAAGGGGAACGTGGACCTCCTGCCAGCGGAGAGAGGACCAAGCAGATGGGCTTGCACACAAACAACGCAAAACATCAAACACAGCCAGCTAAAGAGCCTGGCCGTCACAGGCGATGAAACGCTACACAGAAGAGAAGCCTTTTAATGAGGCTATGGTGCTTGTTCTGTCTCTGTACTTCTGCACCAAGACCAAGACTCACTGTCGACTTTAAAACAAGTGTGTATTTAATAGCAGTGTCTGGTAACTGTAAAAATTGTTTAAAGAAACTGCAGGAAAAGATAGTCAAGGGTTTAAAAGGTTCCTTTTGCAGAAGTAGAGTAGAAATTAGATTGGAACTTTTTTCTGTCTTTCTGGTTCCACGCAAGTCATCTTCAGAGCTCCTTTGCAGAAATCTGATACAAGGCTACATATGCCACTGAGTTAGAAACTAACAAAGTTGCATTTTGTCAGCAAGACTTGTTAGTTGTATAATTTATTCTGGAAAGACATGTATACAGTACCATTGTCTATTTTCCCTTGTATGAATTATTCCCCAACATTACAAGATTTTCTGTGATGGACTCCAGATCCATCACACCACTTAGCAGAATGTTAACTCACCCAACATTAAGAAAAAATATTTTAGTTGTAGGAATGTTAAAACATGACCCGAAATCTCTGGAAACATAACATTAAAATATTTTTCATAAGGTTTAGTAAGCCTAAAATTTGTTGAGACTTTTTCAAATCTGCAGGTTTAGTACTTCACTACCAATTTGCCAGTGCCAGGCCTTTATATATTGTTCATTATTAGTCTCTCCAAGGTGGCATGCTGGTGTAGTGGTTAGCACTGTTGCCTTGCACCTCCAGGGTTCGGGTTCGATTCCCGTTTCTGTGTGCATGGAGTTTGCGTGTTCTCCCCATGCTTGGTGGGTTTCCTGCGGGTACTCCGGTTTACCTCCACAGTCCAAAAACATGCAGATTAGGCTAATTGGGAAAGCCTGTAGTGAGTGAATGTGAGTGTGTGTGCCCTGTGATGGACTGGCATGCTGTCCAGGGTACCCCGCCTCGTGCCCTAAATCTCCTGGGATAAGTTTCAGGCCTCCCATAACCCTGAATAAAGCGATATAGACAATGAATGAGCGAGTGAGTAGTCTGTCCAAAGTGATGTTTCAAATGGATTGTGTCAAGACAACTGCTTATTTTTTTTATCATTAAAAATTGAGCTGATAATTAAAGCTTATATGTCCTCCTGTCTATCCAAGTTAGAAAAAATATGCAGGATATGCACAGTCCCTCTTGAATATTCCATAAACCAAAATGATTACCCTGTTCCAATAAACAAGGGCATTGTCCCATATTGCCATATGCTACATTTTTGGCACTCTATAATGTATAATATGGTTTATAATATGGTGTTGTTTCAGTGTTTCTTTTGTTTTTTTTTAATCAAAATCATCTTTCGGTTTTGCCACAGGCAAAGTTGGGCTAACCCTATACTTTATAAGTTCAAGTGTAGTTTGTAGCTTGCAGGCTTGAGGGATATTGTCAATATAAGTGTGTATTCCAAACACAGATATTAATCAAGGTCAGCAATCTGGAAAAAGTAGTAAATGCCTCTCTGTTTAGTCCACCTAAACTCTCAAATGTTCCTATGCTGTTCCTATGTATGTGCTCACATGAACATCCCTTATTTGAATCCTGATTTCTTGGGAAAGTGCATATTGGTGATATCCAGTAATATAAATTATAAGGGGAAATGAAAATTCAAAACTGAAATAATGTGTTTGCATAAATTTGCACACTCTCTGGTAATCAGGCATGTGGCTGTGTTAAGAGTTAACCGATCACATTCAAACTCATGCTAAATAGTTAGGACACACTTGCCATCAAACTACAGTAAGTGAACTATATTAGTGAGTAACACTAAATAAAGTTCAACTGCTGTAGTAGGATTTTCCTGCTATTTACTTATAGCTGCAAAGAGCTGACAATGCTCAGGCAAGGATTTTATTGTTAAAAGGTATCCATCAGGAGAAGGGGATCAAAGACTTTCCAAGGTTTTAAGGCATTATATATACCATGGAACACAGTAAGAAAAGTCAGCAACAAGTGGAGAAAATATGACTCAAGAGTGACTTTAACAAGCTCTGGAAGCTGCTTCACAATTGATGAAAGGAAATAAAGAAAACTGGTCAGGGAGACTGCTAACATTAATGGAGTTGTAGAATGTAGAATGACAACTACGTTCCAGTATTCTTCATACTGTATATACAAAAGATGAAGAAAATGAAGAAATTATATAAATAAAAACATCCAAGCCTGGATAAATATTGCAAAAACATACATCATACAGTATCTCACAAAACCATGTGGAAACACTTATTATCATCTGATGAGACCAAGGTTGAACTTTTTGGCCATAATTCTGAAAGGTAGTGCTTGGCAGTGTATTGCACACACTAATATTACATTCAATTACCTTTAGCTTTGATTACAGCATACAATATGGTGTCTAGTTTACATGTGAAAATTATTCCTTATGCTCCTAAAACCACTCTTTTACAATTTGAGTCCTGTGCCTAGTGTCACGTAATGTTGCAGAGCCTAGAACTGACCAGCTGAAGGATCATAACACTGCCTCCACAGGCTTGTACAGTGGACTTCCCTTCTTTCCCTGATGCGCCATGGCTCTGGACTAGGGTCAATCTGAACCCATTAAACCACAAGACCTGTTTCAATTGCTTCGAAGTCCAACCTTTAAGCTCCCTAGTAAATTCAGGCCCTTTTTTCTGATTAGCCTCACTAACAAGTTGTTTCCACGCAGCTGTTTAGTCCCAAACCTTCACATGACATTGTGTGCGTATGGAAATTCTCTGACTTTCACTAAAATGGTTTTACCATTTAATTTTTACCACTGAATTATTACCATGCTTAAAAAGTGTTTAAATGATCTCCATTCATGATCTCCTTGTGTATTTTAATGGTTTAAATTTGATAGAACTATCTTTTCAGGTTTTAATGAAGTTTTAGGGGGTTCCCAGTCCTAGTAATTTTAAATCTTCTTAGTAGTTTTCTTTGCTTATTGTAACCCAGTGACTTAACCCTTCAGAAATGGCAAACTTTTTTGTCCAGGCAGTGTATGTTTGGAACAAAAACAGCAGAGCCAGTCACCCAAAGGACACCAAACCCATGGTGATGCATGGTGGACGCAACATTGTTTTGTGGGATGTTCTTCTTTAGCTAAAATAAAGGCTTTAGTAATTGTGGAGGAACGTATGAACACTTCTAAATACCAGTCAATTTTGGCAAAAACACATTTGCGCATGTGCTAGAACACTGAAAATGAAGAAGAATTTCAGCTTTCAGAGATTTTTTTTTTTTTTTTTTTTTTTATAACAACCAAAAGCAAACATCCAAATTAACAAAATAAGGTCTTTTTCCAGAAGAATATTAAAGTTTTGTAATGCTCTTGAAAGACCCAATCCAATTGGGTGACCTGAAGTGGGCTGTGCACAGGTCATGTCCTTGCAATCTTACAGATTTTGAGCGCTTTTGCAAGGAAAAAAGTGGGCAAAAAATGCCAAGTGAAGATGTGTCATTCTAATGGACTTCTACACAAAAGACTGAATGCTGTAATAAAATCAACAAAGTATTAGTTTAAAGGTGTGCATATTTATGTAAATTGGTTATATTATGTGTTAAACAAATAATTAAAAATAAAAAAACAGTGTCTCTTTAAAAAAAAAAAAAAAAAAAAATTTTTTTGGATCATGTAAAATTTCACCAGCAGAGGGCATCCTAATGAAACACAGCACTGTCTGACACTTGTAAGAGGATAGTGTAGATCACAGGTTCCCAACCCTGGTCCTGGAGGACCTCCTGTCATGCACATACAGTAACAGTGTTTTCCCTGCTCTATAACATCCACTTCAACTCAGGAAAGGCTGATTAGTTCAATCAGGTGTGCTGGTTGCTGGTAAACATGTTCAGGTTATGAACATGTGGTGTAGATTATTGAATGATTGCTTTAGAGCAAAGCTACGGTTCAGATTTGGATCTAGCAAAATATTTGAGCTTACTGATAAGATAAGCCAATAAATGTATAAAAATGGCGACAGGATACCAATTTTTATATACATGAAATAGTGCCGATCCTATAGCAGATCCACTGTTGTGGTTTATTCAGTCACATACATTTACTGAATTGTTAATTATTTAAATGAAGATGCCTTAGACCAGAGACAAAGCTAAGGGCCTGCAGACATTAGCTCTTAAATGGGAGAGATCACATTGACTTTTATAGACTTTTCCTGTTATTTGCAATCTCATGAGTTTGAGAACTAATGGTATGGTTGTTAAAAAAAAAAGTTGATAAAAGTAGAATGTCTGTGTAATCTCTGTGCATCAAAAAGAGAAAAAGAGACAGAATATCTCTTCTGCACACAGTCCATGTCACTAGTCAAAAGTGGTAACATTAAAGTAACAAATCATATCAACTTTGATTTGTTATTACATTTATATTTATATTAACTGATCACAAATGGATTCAGTCATGTTAGTCAACAGTAACTTGCACATTTTTAATCACAGAATTTGATGTGACTGAAAGTGGAAAGCCTTAGTTCAGATGGTCGTGTTCTTATGAACACTTTCTTTTATAATTCTTACAACTTACTCTTGACTCTTCTCTTGTCTCCAGTCATAGCATAAGACCATCAGACCATCAGACCAACATCCTCTCCATGTTCTCACTCTTAGCATGCCACACAGGATTATGCTGGGTCAGACACTCCTCTGTCAACTCAGCATCTCACTGTTGAGTATTCAATATTGCAGACCTTATTAATAATTTATCCTTTAATGGCTTTTTGTAAAGACCTCACCCTGTAGGATAGCATGCAACGAAGACAAACTAAACAGGAGAAAAAAAATACAGTATTAGTTTGTTTGGTTGTTTATTTATTTGCTTGTTGGTTTGTTTCATTATTATATATTTTAATTAATGATGTCAGCATGTATTGGGCTTTGTGTAATCCTAAACTTGAGTTGTCGAAACAAAAAAGTTACAACTTAAACATACACCCAATCTCAAAATTAGCAAGACAACCCAATATATTTATATGCCCAGAATTAAAAAGTTTGTTTCATGTTTTGTTTTTTGTTTTGTTTTTTTAATTATTATAATTATTCAGAGAGCACAGCATCTGGTTATAAATCTCCCTGCTTGAGCACATCATAAATCTTTTACAATACAAAAAAAGAAAAGAAAAAAAGAACTTACACACATCTGCTTATTATTTCATTTCATTTCATTTATGCCCTATTTTCTGTTCGTTGAGCAATATCCTGCAATATTCTGAATAATTAACTCTAAAAGCCGTTTATTGCTAAACATTACACGGTCAAGTGGAAAGTGTTATTTTTCAAAATGAGTCTCGTAGCTGCCTCGAAAAATTAGGCTATAAATCATTACACAGTGGCAATTATGACTAATAGACATAAATTTAAATAAATTACAAACATATAGAATTCTAGAAATTGCACTCTTGTAATTTGTGCATGTAGATTGTTTATGAGACTGTATGAAGCTTGTTTACACAGAATAGGTCTTTTTAGAAATGCAGAAGATACAGCAAATATTAGTATTAGGATTCTGTGTGAATATGTTAGGCATTAGGTGGTAAATCAGTGAGCAGTAAAGCATCTCTCTCTCTCTCTCTCTCTCTCTCTCTCTCGCATTCACTCTCTCTGGTTTCAGCAGCTGTAGGACACTGAAGGAGGCTGTGATTGAACCCCACTTGCTATGATAATCCTTCTCATGCTGCTCATAATTCAGTTTTACTCAATTCTCTCTTTTTTCTTCACACCCCACCTCAGGAAAACACTCTGGTCCAGCATAAAATCAATGTTCCATTAAATTTTAATCATTAAGAATCATCAATAACAGCACCAGAACAGATGCTCGTGCCTTCAGATTCATGCTGTTCCCACCGTGTTTGCTGGCACTGATCTGAGAGCAGTCCTGCATAATGGATTACAGTCTGGCATAATGGATCACGGGATAACTCCTGCAGGGACAGCGTGTCCTGGATCAGCACTCAAGAACCACTTCTTCCTCAGATGTCAAATGTATTTGTGCTGTCAGGTCGAATACCTGCTCTGTGATTGCAGTCTGTGAATCTATCACAGGAAACATGAATGTGTGGCAGGGCCTTACAAATGCATAGGGTGCAAATGTCTCCTTAATAGCCTCTTAGCAGCCCGAAGACCTTGAATGTAAATGACTCTAAATCTATGTGATGGTGTTTATACTGAAAGAAAATAGTACTGTACATGCCGGATAGGGTAAAAAGGATATTATAAACTATTTAATCCCATAGGGTTGTTCATTTTGTTTGGTCAAAAGGTGTTGTTTCATTTTCAATAGCAGCAGAAAATGAAAAAAAAAAAAAAATTGTTAAGATTTCATTCAACCGCCTTTAATTTTTAAGGTAGCCAGTTCATTTGTGAAAATTATTTCCTGCTCCCTGAACCGCTCTTTTACTATTTGAGTCCTGGAATATGCCTATGTTATCAGGGAAGAAAAAATATCATCCATTCCATACATTCAGGTCATCAGCTGACATAATTTTATTGCCATATAATGTTTCTTAGCCTAGACCGAAGCAACCATTGCTAGAAATTCCAATCTTTATGTTCCCTAGAAAATATAAGTCTTTTTTTAGCCTCACTATAAAGTAATTTTCTTATGGCTAGACATCCATTTCTTCATAATCCCATGAGTTCTTATCGCATTGTGTGTGTGAAAATGCTCTTACTTTCATTAATAAATATTGCTGTGGTGTCTCCCGTTGATTTTATTACAATGCAACACTTCACCAAGTGATATCCATTCACGATTTGTGACCCGTTGTTGAAAACCCGGAGGGTCATATTTTTGAGATGTAACTTTTTCCACTATTGTCTACAGTAAATCACAAAAATATAAATATATCACCTAAAATGTGACTTCTTTTTGGCCAGACAGTGTAGTTCTGGCTTCAAAGTTTATATTAATGCACCAAGTCTTATGCAATAGTGTTTCTATGATAACAGCTTACACAGGAACAACTATGACAGATTCTCATATGTGTATAAAGACTTTTGGCTTATACTGTGCACAATGAAAATAAATTTAATCTAATGCTTTGGGCAATATCATAGGTGGAGATGTCACTTTTCAATCACGGGAAAGCCATCATTGCAAAATGATTTCCTGTCATATGACAGGCTGTGTTTCATTATTGTTATTCTTCTTATCTTTATCTTATGCTCATTATTATAATTACTTTTAAGAAGAAGAAAATGTTAGATGCTGTTGAGTTAACATATGTATAGCTGTTATAATGTAAGTAATGACAGGAGCTACTGTATATTAGTCAATATTACCATGAAGTGCCCTTTGAAAATTCATAATTTTTTTTTTTTTTTAACGAGAAGAGTAAGAAGAAATCTGAGATTTTTCTATTTAATCATATTAACATTATTGAATTTACCTTAGAATGTTAGAAATCCATGTTGGTCAAGCTCCAGCACTTTTTATAAATTAAATGCTACGGACAAGATACAAGTAAAGCTCTAAATATGTCCACACTGTCATCAACAAATTCAAAGTAGAGTCAATACATTTTCATTGCACAGTGATTATAAAATGTACATTTTCAGAATTATATATTGTTTACTCATTAATTGGAATAGTCTGTTGATCATAAAAGAATTCAACCCAAAATGTGGCCAAAACAATCTGCAAATGTCCTCCCTGTCATGGAAGGATTGATTGCAAGGTGGACCGTGACAGGTTGGACATTTTTTGCTAAAGTTAGCAAATGCACATGGTGGGCCTTCAGTCTTTCATTTCATATTTTGAATTTCTGGAGTATTTTTATATTATTAGTATTAATATAATTAATGGTATTAATATTTCAGAGTAGACATGGTAATCTTGACAACATCAAACTACAAACACAATGTGATAAAACTCAGGAAATATTGTAAAAATAAGTGTAAATACTTGATATATTTATAGCAGTTGTTGCAACCTCCACTAAATAAAAACAAAATTATGGTGGTGATGTCACCAATTACATTGGCACAGTTTCTCAAAGGGGCAGTAACTCCGAAATGATAAGGTGGACATCAATGTTAGGGAAACATACAAAATGTTTTTTATTATTATTGTGAAAAAAGGATTATAAAAATCAAAATAATATTTTGTTAAATATTTTTTGAGAACAATAGGAACATCTGAAAAGTATTTTAATTTTGTGTGATTTAACCATCTATTGTACTCACAAACATAGCCTTGACAAAATCATATACAGTATACACCCAATTTAGGAAATTGGTAAAAAATGTAAATTGGTAAAAAAAAAAAATCTTTCAATAGACATAAAATTTAAACTGACATGTGTCTAAATGTTTGGTCATGTTAATAGCCACTGGGTCATTCTGATGCAGACATCAAAGGGACTTCATAGTGATATTAACCATAATGTTTTTTCCACAAAATGTAATGTAAATATAAATGTATAAAAATAAGAAAAGTAGCACTGCTTCATGCCGATGGTTTGCTTATTTGCCAATTATAATCCAATCCACAGTGTTTTATTAAATTGTTCTGCCACTTAGCCGTGATGCAATGTGCAATGCAGCTATTGAGAATAGCAAAATTTTAATGAATGCACAAAATATTAGCACGGTACAGTATTATTAAACGTTAATTCTGTATGGCTTTATGATAAACTGCATACATATTCTGATATACTGTATGCACCATGAATTGAATATTGCACATTTAAAATGGCAAACATAATGACAAGACACTTTAGATTATTTGTGCTATTGGTTTTATTATTGTCATTATCATCATCATCGTTATGACCAGTATTATCCCCACTTCTAATAACAGTGGTACAAAGAAAAATAAGAAAAAAATCAATCATTCTCAGTCATGGCTTAACATTTTTTTCCTCATATTTTGAAAAAAGAGGAGAGTAATAGAGTGTGGGGAGAGTAAGAAAGAAGAGTGAAAATCTAAATTCTGTCGTTCGAGGACCATATGGAGGCTTGTGAGAAGGCCACCATGAGTCGAAGGCTTTTGTTATGGAAATTATACTTTTATTTTTTGGCACTTTTCTTTACTGCGCAGCCAAGCTGGGCACTTAGACAAAAGACAGAAGGAAGGGAAAAAAAAAACAGAGAGAGAGAACATCAACAGATCTCCTAATACAGAGAATGATCCCATGTTGACAACAACTGGTCAATGCAGCCACAGCAGATAATTGGCTAAAGAAGGCGTGTCCCTGATTTTGTGTTTTCTGTCCAGGCCTTTACTGGTACCAGTTTATACAATTGAAAAAAAAAAATCTAAGAAAGGAGATAAAGCAAAGGGATCTGATTTTTTTTTTCCACATGCAGTGTCATATTATTGCTGTAACATATTTACAAACATATTTACAAGTTTATCAGAGAGGAACAATGTTTTTTTCATGAAAATCTGTTGGTAGTCCTCTGGTGATAGTCCTTAATAGCCAACTGTGACCTTTGGACAAAATGCCGACTGGATTCCCCATCCTAATACTGACATTGCTTGACATACAATAAAAATGGTTTATTATTTTTTTGATTGTGAAGAAAAAATAGAGAGGTAAAGCTAGTCATAAATATTCAAATGTCCTCGTAAAGGCGGTTATTCGTGTTACTAAGGGCTTTGCATAATAAAACGATTTATAATTCAGTGGGTTTATCATTGCTTTTAATCTTAGGCTTTAGGTTTGAAAGCTTGTATGCAAGAGGAAAAAAAGAGAGAGACAAAGACAAATGAGCGAAAGATGAAAAATAATGACTCATTCGCAGACATGATGCATTGGTGGGTAATGAACTGGGCTGAGAAGCTGGGAGCAGGACAAGTGTCTACATGCTGTCTCCGCTGCTGCACTCGCAGACTTGAACCACACTGATTTGAGGACAATGAAAATCAATTGTTAAAGGAGAGGTCATGGATGTGTGGGTGGATGGATGGATTGAGAGAATGGAGGAAGAGATGGTGGGAGGGGAAGGGATGGCTAGAGAAGCTCATCTCTGATTCCCTGTAGGTTTCACACTATTACGGATATTGTGTCGTCCGATTTAGAATATGCAAAGCGCTGACGGTGCATTCGCCTGCTGCTGGCTCGACCTTCCTCGTCAAGGTCAGACTCAGCCTCAATTACTCTCTCTGTCTCCCCGCCTGTCCACTAGCACCTGTTCACCCTGAGAGAGAGGGAATGAGGAAAAGAATGACAGCTAGGGAAAAAAGAGAGAGGGGATTCGAGTGATAAAACTACATAGAGATATCAATAAAAAAAAGAATTAAAGCAGAGGGATTCAGCGAATACTCATTTAAGAGTCCATCATTTACTGTACTACACTGAGCTTGAATCTGGAACTTCTAGAAAGGAATAATAACACCACACACTCCTACTACTACACTCTATGTCTACATCGCAGTATTTGAACAAAATTGGGTCTCACTGCTGCACGCCACCGGTGCCGTCATTACTGCTCTGTTTACTTCACCCTGTCACCGGTGACAGATATTCGCTCTGAACCTCACTCCTGACCCGACGTCAAACGCCGCCTGTCTAGAAGCTACGCTTAACATCACAGCGCAGAGGCATCAACCTTGATGAGGAGGACGTAATGAGACAGTGTTCGCGTCCTTCTTTCCATGCTGTTTTATTTTTAGCATGCTGAAAGCTAGATGCAGGTACAGACTGCACTGTAATGCTCGATTATTAGCCTGCAGGGTTTTTCGGACCTGTCAGGTTTCCTCTCTCAGCAAGAGAAGCCATTAAACATAGCATCACTATCCTTTGGACAAATCTCCATCCCCTGGCCCACTTTATTTAGAGCCCTGTTCTGATTTCCCTTCCCCATCCGTAGCGCAGGTAAAAGTGCGGCCTAAATGTGCCACAGATGAAGGTAATCTTGATAATCGTTGTTATTTCGTTGCTCATTTTCAGCAGCCTGACTTCAAAGGCCGGGGTAAATGAAGACACATACAATACACACACGGGAAATGATCATAATGACCCTAATCTATAACTGAAACTATTTATCCTTTAATCTTGTACACACTGCTTGTTCAGCATCAGCGTCATTAAAGATATTAAATGCCTTTTATGGCAGCACTGTTTTCAGTGTTAGTATTAGGATCATTATATCTGAAAATGATTACTCTTTGATAGACTTTTCCTAACTATAACTGCAAGGATTCATGAATTAGTTGGAGTAAGTTTTACTTCTTTTTTTTTTGTAAATCACTTTAGGTTTCACATTTGATTGTGAGGAATATGTCATGATGTATGAAAAATGAAAGCATATGACCTACAGTACATGTGTCAAATTAAATGAATTATGTGGCAAAATCATATGTGGAAAATTAATGATCTACATGCTAGAAATTTGATGAAACATGACAGTTAATGTGCCTCTAAACAATTAAAAATAAAAACTCACATGAGAACTTTGTGTGAGTTTTCCATAAGGGAAGGCAGTGAAGCATTCAAAACTTGCAGATCGCCGTTTGAATCAGGTAATGAATTTCAATGGCCTGAAGCGAGTACTGTAGCAGAACCAAGTGTTCAGATCATGGTAGCTTATCAGACCAAGGCTTAACTACAAGGCTATACATATTGCCTCTGAAGAAATGACAATGTGGCATGTTTGAAAAACATAATGTTGAAAGATAATTGGATTAAATGTGTCTAATCAAATGTATTTTTCTTAGTTATAGCTCTAAAGTAATAATTAATGATTATATTATATCATTAAGGTAAATGTTATTGCTTTTATGGCAATTAATTTCTGTAAGCGGAATTTTTTACAAATCGCCGTTGAATATGTCATCAGTTATTGTATTATAATACTGTATATTGCCATAACATGGCACATGGTAAACACTATACAAATCAGTCATTTGCCTGAATGTCTTGAAAACTTGGCTATACAGCATCAGCACCAGTGTTAATTTAGACTTAGTTAGATGATCTTCCCGGGTATGATGTGTGATAAATTAGGAAAGAAAAACTACATCATATTTTGTTGTTAAGAGCACTGCTAGCTTGAAAAAGTCAGTACTAGCTTGAGAAAGAAAATGGTTAATTTAATTGTAATTTATTTCACACTAGAGATGAAATGAGTAATGTTTATGGATATAAATGAAGTGTTACTATTATCAGGGTGCAACGTATGCCTAGGCATCACTGAGGGTATGATTTTCCCAAGTCGAAGCTAATTTATCCCAAATAAAAATGACAACAACGAGATGGAGGATGACTTTGTGGTTTGTGTTCAGGCTCGTTCATTTATTGCCCTAAGTGGTCTGCAGACAGGACAGCTATGATTATACAAGTCCATTGCCGTGCCGAGGAAAAATTATTGCCTGTGAAACAAAGTATCATTCCAACTTCTCAAATGCTGTACATTGTTCCTCTTAAAAAAAAAAGAGAGAGAGAGAGAGAGAGAGAGAGACAAAAAAATGCTAGAAGTCGCATGGACTTTTTCTTTCCTACAGTTTCATCATGCATATAAACATTTTTCTTTCAAGAGCAGCATCTTACAAGGTCAATGACGGTATTTAGTATTCCAAATACACAGATGAATACATTAAATAAATAACACCAATAAATAAGAAAAAAGTAATAAATACTTAAATAAAAGAATAAATAGTATATGAATAAATACATAAATAAAATAATACTGATGTGGTAGGAAATGAGGTCACTTTTTTGACAGAGGTGAATGATGGAAAGTCGGGGATGGACGGGTCAGAGGTCGTACCTGCCTCTCAGTGAGGTAATAGCTAGATTGGAAGTGGGGGGAAGTATTTCCAGGTAGAGGGAACACTCGAAGAGTCAGTTTGAGCCAAAATGGCAGAGGAAGACCTGCATTGTGGGTTGCGATTGCTTCTAAATGTCCTCATTAGAGTCACTATGAATTGTGAGAATGATTCATATACTGAGATATTGCATCCTGTTAAACAGGACCGAAAGCAATGGGTTTTAAACCAGAAGTGTCTCTAAGTTACACCTTCCTTGTTTAGTCCTTGAAATATGTGCATGGTGAGAAAACCACTGTATTCTGATGAGTCCACAAAACACTCCCATTCCCAAAGATCACACTTCGATGACATTTTGGGTTGATTGGCAAACCAAAAGACAATAAATAAAATGCTGGAGGTTGGGATTGTAATAGAAAAATAACACCTGTTGAAGTAAAATTTTACTAAAGATTGGCAGAAAAAAAGTTTTTAACTTTTTAAGTGGCCTTTTTTTGCAAATACTGTCATTATTGACATTGTCATAAAAGTTGGCAGTTGCAAAAGAATTCAGCTCTTAGCAAAACAAAAAAGCAGCATAAAAATACATGAGGTCATTTTTTGTTTGTTTCTAAAAAAGAAGGAACACCGTTGTCCTTTTTTGTCGTGTTTTTTTTTTTTGTTTCTTTTTTATATGATTTGCTATAAAATATCAGGATTCTAAATATTATTACTATCATTGTTATTATTGTTGTTGTTATTATTATTATTATTATTATTATTATTATTATTATAGTCACTGTTAAAAATTCACATGCCAGGCCTCATAATGTGTGTGTGTGTTTGTGTGTGTGTGTGTTTGAGGGAAGAGGAGAGAAAGAGAAAGAAGGAGAGAGGAGTACTCGGAGTATGTTGCAGTGTATCTGTGGACTGCGTTAGCAACAAGAGTGAAGACAAATCCAGCATTTGTTCATTACTGTCTTCTCATTATTGTTTTGCTTTTTCTTCCCCAAAGTGATCTCAGCGAAAATATTGCTTTCTAAAAAAGGAAGGGAAAAGGCGCATTTGTGTGTGTTTGTGTGTGTGTGTGTGTGTGTGTGTGTGTGTGTGCGCGCGTGTGTGTATGTGTGTGTGTGTATACAAGGGCTTAGTGAAGGATTAATTAAATGAAGATTTTTTTTTCCCTTCTGATCTATTTTCTCACTGTGTGGTGCTCAGTTCTCTGAGCCGGACTCATCCTCATCCCCGGAGCCCTTGAAGCAGGCCGACTCATAGTGCTTGTTCAGGTACGACTTGAGCGCAAAGGTCTTGTGGCAGCGCTTGCAGCGGTAGTGCTTGAAGGCAGAGTGCGTCTGCATGTGGGCACGCAGGTTGGAGCGATCGGCGAAGGCCTTGCCACAGTGGGCGCACGCGAATGGCTTCTCACCAGTGTGTGAGCGCATGTGACCCTGCAGCAGCCAGGGGCGGCTGAATGCCTTGCTACACACATTGCACTTGTGCTTGAGGTCATGCGTGAGCACATGCATGGCCAGCGCTGGCATGGACACATACACTTTGCTGCATGTCGGGCACTTGCGTGCCATCTTGCTGTCCAGGCTGCGATGCGTCTGCTTGTGGCGGCTCAGGTTGGATGATGTGGCGTATGTCTTGCCGCACTCGTTGCACGTGTGTCTCGCGCCCGACTCCTTTACTTCCACACTACTCTTGCGTGCCTCCTTGGACTCAGCCCTCCTACGTGAACGGCCATCTGAGATGAAGAAGCCGTCTGCTGTGAAGCCGTCACTCTGGCTTTCGGACTCACCGCTGTAGTAGCCGCGGGCCGTCAGGCCGGATTGAGGGCTGTCCGGATGCTCCAAGTCTGGCTCACAGTACTCCTCTCCTCCACTGTTTACCGGAGCGTAGAGTGGGTCAGACACAGCCGAGCTGAGCTTCTTCTCACCCTGATATGTTGATGGGCTGATGTAATCCTGGATGTAGCCTAGGGAAAGAAGAGAGAAGATGCACTCAGGCTTAGGGGTATAGTCAGCAGTTCTGGTCTTGAGTTTGATGTCTCAAAACATATCATGCAAACCCATTAAACACATTTATACTAGAATTCCTTAAAGCTAGTTTAGGTAATCAGTTTTCTTAATTGGTAGGCCATATGTTTCACAGGCAAGCAGAAACTCTTCTGACTGATTGGATAATGATGGTCCACATAAGCTTTTTCTTTCACTTACAGAAGCTAAAGTGCCACAGTGACCAGAATGTCAAAGTGTTCGGCCTTATTAATTACCACATTTAAGGCCAATATACCTTTATTTAATTCTAATTTACCTTTACTGATAAATAACTGGAAGTATAATTATTTAAATTAATCAATTGTATAATTATTACAATGATAGGATATTAATTTCTCCAGTCAAATACTGTCATTACAAGTAAAAGTAAGAGTGAGGAAATTGTCAATTAGTTAATTGAGTCTTATGTGAATTATTATTATCATTACTGTTAATATTATAATTATTATTGTTATTGTGAAATTCCAGCCTAATATTTGCAGCCTCCTCTTATTTCCCTTCTAATTGTGTGTTAAAGTGAATGTGTGTATGTTACAAAGGGTTGTACCAGAGATAATGACTTATTAAGTGGTGAACTGTATTTGGAGTACCGACACCCTTATTCTCTCTCTCTCTCTCTCTCTCTCTCTCTCTCTCTGTCAGATGAAATAATCGTATTGATTAGCTCATTTTCTTTGATAAGATTACCCAATGGCCTATATGGATAAGTGGTTGTGTGCTTAATTTTCATCTCCATCACTCCCTGATAAGAAATCAGTTCTAGGGCTTATGTTTTGCCACAGGCAGCATCGTTCTTTTCCTCACTTTGAGCCTCACATTAGTCCTGTTTGAAATACAGTCAGGCATTCAAGAGTAGAGTCAGTGCTCAGAGTAATATTAATAAAGCAATTCTGAAGCCAGACATATTGACTGCTCTTTCAACGCAAAGCAACTCCTTTTTTTGCACTTGTTCACTGCTAGATAAATGACTGACCCCTGGCACATCATTCAGAGACACAGACAGAGAGAGACATAGCAAGAGAGAGAGAGAGAGAGAGAGAGAGAGAGAGAGAGAGAGAGAGACAGTCGGGTGCTGCTAAAAGGTTTCCTGGCAGCCTCTGGGTCTTTTAAATCATTTCAGCCACATTATACCCGCGCCGGAGTGGCAGCCGTTCGTCTCGATGTTTTTAACCTAATAGCTATCGCGTCGCACACTGGGTGAGAAATCCTCTATCACATTTAACATGAGAACTAGACAGTGTCGGGGAAAAACCATTCCACCAGCCCTCTGAACGCAGCAAACCGAGAGAAATGAAGTATTGACTGCCTGTTAATGAAATTCACCGTTTCCATGCTGATCAATAGGCTATCTGCTGTAAAAAGCAGTGCAACTGGTCGTGCAGTAAGCAAAGCGAAAGTGCCGGAGAATACGGAGAGACATGAAAGGCCTCAGTAACCAAGCTACAGTCAAAGAGAAGAGCAAACGGATTAAGGCAGGAGGAGGAGGAAATTGCTGTTATTGTCCGTCGAGGGTCACAACATCACCTGTCTTGCTGCCGTAAGCATGTTGAAGTGCCTTGAAGGGCCGGGATCATTATTAGACACGCAATTAGAGCGCTTTTAATGCCCTGCACTCCAGCAGCCTTTTCACTGCACAGCAATTCCGGAAGCAGAGCCTGTAGAGGAAGGCAAGCTCAGCGAGCTTTATGGTGCTTAAGGTGCTTACGCATGATAAAAAACCCAGCACAGCCCCGCACATGATAACGATCCAATAGACAGCATTAGTATCAGGCAAGCTAAATTACAGAAGTATGAAGAATGGAGTTTATCTATATCAATTATGTACTTTGTGTATATACAACAATACTTTGAGATGTAGTCTATCAAATAGGTTATTCCTAACTGTCTGGAATTATATGATAAATGAAAAAGCCTACAGTGGCCTCTATTCATTACTCCAGCTGTCATAATATATTCAGATAGCGTTCAGTGGGGAAGTAGCTACTTAAACAGATGATAAATGGTAACTTACAGCTTTTGTATCTTTTACATAGAATAGTACATGAAGTCATTTTAAAAAGTCATTTTAAAAACAAACGGTGGTCCATGTGAGGTATGTACCTTAAATCTTTGAAAAGGTACACTATATTACATTTTCAGGAGAAAGATCCAAAAAAAAAGCTTTAAAAGTACACATGATTGAAGATACCGCCCCAAAACAAGGAAAGGTACAGTTATTTATTTATTTATTTATTTATTTATTTATTTTCAAAAGTACAAAATAATGCAGTACTGTTTGTATTTTGTCAAAAACTTAGTCTCATCAAAAAGAAGCTGAAAAATAAAATGTGGAAATGTAATCAAGCATCTGATATCTAGCATT
This sequence comes from Clarias platycephalus, assembly GCA_030068275.1. Lineage (NCBI taxonomy): Eukaryota > Metazoa > Chordata > Actinopteri > Siluriformes > Clariidae > Clarias > Clarias platycephalus. The sequence continues at coordinate 10,204,311 of JAQQZT010000040.1, forward strand.
CCTTATAATAGCTGATTAAACAGCAAGCTACGAATGTGAAGCCTTTCAGAGTGCAACAGGTCCATGTTGGCCTGGCTTGGATGTTCTGATAAACTGTGAAGTCTGGCACTTTTTTTTTTAAAACATAAAAATAAAAAAGAGGCTTGCATGGAGGGATGATCAAAATAAGTGTGGTTATGTGTCAGTCAATAGCACAAGGCAAAGCAGAGGCCATGTCTTAAGGCTTCATCCTCCGCCTGAGATGCCTGTAATAGGCCACCGTTCTGCCCTTTCGATCAGAGCATCACCTTTACTTCCTGCTGTGGCTGGAGATGGAAGGGCATTTTTAAACGTGCCAAACCGAGACCTCAGCAATCAGATCATCCTAAGCTAATGATTTACGAGGATCTGAGATTTTTTATATATATATTTCTTTTTTTTACATAAGACACTTGTTTACTATAAATGTTTATATAGACCTATAAAAGCAGGAAATAATAAACTAGACAAAAAATACTGTTATAAATAATAATACATCATTTAAAAAAAAGAATGGACTGTGTGATAGAAATCGACATCCCAAATCACCCCCCCCCCCCTCCCCAATCATACTGTAGCATTTACATCAAAGCATTTAGCAAATGCTCTTATCCAAAGCACCTCAAACATGCACCAGTGTAATGGATTAACTTTGACATTGACTGTTAAGTGGTTTCTCTTTGAAAAAATTGCTGTCTATCATTTGTGATGATTAAAAAATAATCATAATTACACAGCTTTTTTCAAAACTGATAAATTCTGAATGCTAATTAAAGCATTATTCTAAATGCTGTACTGTTAAAGTTGTTTGTTCTTGATGTAAGAGACGTTCAAGAGTAGTGCTGATGCATGACAAAATCATGCACACACAAGTGCAGAGCTGCTTTTTTTTCCCTCCCAGTTTATTCTAACTAGTTTATAGTGCAGTAGTACACGGTTTAAGGCATCACTAATGATGGCAAAAGCAATGTACGCCAATGTGTGTACATTACTACATGATACAACAATGTCATATTCAAATATAATGACAGTGACACATCAGTAAGTTGTTGCTTTCGTTTAGAATTGGATTCTCAAACCCTATAAAGTATTATAATATGCTGTATTGTCTTTTACATCAGCAATTTGAAAGCCTATAAGTTAACATTAAATCAAATGTTAGAATAAGCAAACATTTCACGAAGCTACTTTTCTTATATATGTGTGTATATATATATATATATATATATATATATATATATATATAAACCATTCAACATATAATATGACTGAATTTGCTGTTTTTTTTGCAACAGGTGGGAAAGCAACACTTTCTTCCTCTCTGACCCTTTCTCCCGCACAGTCTAAATCTCCTGTCAGCTTATCTCTGAAAAAAACATAATAGCACGATGGAGGGGAGTGGACATCTGCTGCCCAAATCTGCCGAAAGATAGAGAGAGAGAGAGAGAGAGAGAGAGAGAGAGAGAGAGAGAGAGAGACAAAGAGAGAGAGAGACTCAGGAGCACAGAATGTCCCCAGCTTAGATTTGCCTTGTCCAGCATGTTTGTATTTAAGAGTCCAGCTTCCTCGGGTGTGATGCTATTCGTTCCATTGTCTCTCTGTCTCTCTCTGTGTTGTGTGTGTTTATATACAGTGCATACTGTTAATCATGTGATTATAGTCAATACTGCTTTGTGCATTCTCCTTCTTCTCCCTTCCTTCATACAGTATGTTTTTAC
>JAQQZT010000040.1:10231344-10244333 GCA_030068275.1 Clarias platycephalus
ATGAATGTACACACAGCACCCCATATTGACACAAAAACACAGAATTATTGACATGTTTGCAGATTTATTAAGAAAAAGAAGAACTGAAATATCACATGGTCCTAAGTATTCAGACCCTTTATTTAGTAGAAGCACCCTTTTGATCTAATACAGCCATGAGTCTTTTTGGGAAAGATGCAACAAGTTTTTCACATGTGGATTTGGGGATCCTCTGTCATTCCTCCTTGCAGATCCTCTCCAGTTCTGTCAGGTTGGATGGTAAACGTTGGTGGACAGCCATTTTTAGGTCTTTCCAGAGATGCTCAATTGGGTTTAAGTCAGGGCTCTGACTGGGCCATTCAAGAACAGTCACAGAGTTGTTGTGAACCCACTCCTTCATTATTTAAGTGTGTGCTTAGGGTCATTGTCTTGTTGGCAGGTAAACTTTCGGCCCAGTCTGAGGTACTGAGCACTCGTTCAGGATATCCCTGTACTTGGCCGCATTCATCTTTCCCCCGATTGCAAACAGTCGTCCTGTCCCTGCAGCTGAAAAACACCCCCACAGCATGATGCTGTCACCACCACGCTTCACCGTTGGGACTGTATTGGACAGGTGATGAGCAGTGCCTGGTTTTCTCCACACATACCGCTTAGAATTAAGGCCAAAATGATGGTTGACTTTCTACAACTCCAACATGCATCTCTGGAGCTCAGCCACAGTGATCTTTGGGTTCTTCGTTACACCTCTCATCAAGGCTCTTCTCCCCCGATAGCTTCTAGTTCTGGTTGTCCCAAACATCTTCCATTTAAGGATTATGGAGGCCACTGTGCTCTTAGGAACCTTAAGTGCAGCAGAAATTTTTTGTAACCTTGGCCAGATCTGTGCCTTGCCACAATTCTGTCTTTGAGCTCTTCAGGCAGTTCTTTGACCTCATGATTCTCATTTGCTCTGACATGCATTGTGAGCTGTAAGGTCTTATATAGACAGGTGTGTGGCTTTTCTAATCAAGTCCAATCAGTATAATCAAACACAGCTGGACTCAAATGAAGGTGTAGAACCATCTCAAGGATGATCAGAAGAAATGGACAGCACCTGGGTTAAATATATGAGTGTCACAGCAAAGGGTCTGAATACTTAGGACCATGTGATATTTCATTTTTTTCTTTTTTTAATAAATCTGCAAAAATGTCAACAATTCTGTGTTTTTCTGTCAATATGGGGTGCTGTGTGTACATTAATGAGGAGAAAAATTAACTTAAATGATTTTAGCAAGTTTTAGATTTTAGAGTGAAAAATTTAAGGGGGTCTGAATACTTTCCGTACCCCCTGTACAGTATGTGATCACATGCGGCAAAACATGTGAAGGTGTATTTTACCAGAAACATTTTTCTCTAATTCTTGTTGATACTTTGTGAAAAAAAAACATGATGAATAATAATAATAAAGATATGCACTAATAATATTAGGGGGGGTTGTATGTGTAAAGATATGTACTTTACATGTGAAATAAATAAGTCATTAGAACAAAAATGTCCAGTGATAATGTATGACAGTTATAAAACTTGTGACTGAAATACATCTGAGATTTGTTTCACTCTAAGGGTACATACACTGACATGACAACCTGAAACATGCATAAATGTTTTATTTTCTACAGTATTTCACTTACCCTCTGTAGGACCATGAGGGATCTGGAGCCTATTCCAGTGAACTCAGGGCACGAGGCAGGGTATACCCTGGATGGAGTGCCAAGTCATGGCAGAGCACAAGCACACACACACACACACACACACACAGAAGCACCCAGAGCAAACTCTCCAAGCACAGGGAGAACATGCACACAGACAGAAAGCAAGATTCAAACAACCAGTTCTGAATGTGTGAGGTGAAATTGGTAACCATTAAATAATTTTTGTCATTCATTTTAGTTATTCATTCTTTCATACATATATATATTCTATACCGCTTATATGTTGCTGGGGGCCTGGAGCCTATCCCAGGAGATGAGGCGAGGTACACCCTAAACATGGTGACAATTGATCACATGGCACACACACACAAACACACACACACACACACACACACACACACACACACACACACATTTTGGCACTACAGGCAATTTTGGCAAAGTCAATCAGCCTAATCTGCAAGTCTTTGGACTGAGGAAACCAAAAAACCTGAAGAAAACTCATCAAGCACTGGGAAAATATTATTGTTATATAGCACAAAATTGTGCACATGTATCCAAATAAACAAGAAAAACTGACAGATGATTTCAGAAGTGTCCCTTTTACTGATATCAGAGGCTCAATCACAAACAATCAATTATTTATTCCGTCTCTGCCTTTCCAAAAAATAAAGTCCCAATTGGTTTCCAACATGATTGAGATGGGTTATTAATGCTACATTTGATTTACCTTTGAAGTGGAAAATCAGAACTTGAAGTTTTGGCTTTTTTTTTCTGCCCGTATTTGAGCTACAAAGTGGAAAAAACACAGATGCCTCTATGTACTGTGCTTAACTGTGCAAAAGTATTGAGGCACCGCTCATTTATTCACATTTTAGTTCCAAATCACCAGACTTGATGTAGTCTTGAAAATCAGTTCTCCAGGCTTCCTGAATGATTTTTTCAACTCGCATTTTTGGCAAGGTTTGGCTCTCATTTTCAGTCCAGTCCACAGTGACCAATAAATAATTCAAACACAAAAATATATAAAAATATATCTAATCTAATGCATGAACCAGTGTTAAACAGGTGCATATGATGACAGATGATCAGGCCGGTGATTAGTATTCTGTGATGCTGAATGTTGAGTGGTTGGAACAGATGAGAAGGGAAATGAGGTTGCTGCTGTGGATGTTACATTAAAAAATATTTTTAAAAATTATTTTTGGGCACTTTACGGCCTGTCACAGGAAAACAGTTTTCCCATTTCATTAATTTTAATATGAAGAAATTAGGGCGCCAGTCCATCGCAGGGCACACACTACTATCAATTTCAGAGCACCAATTAACCTAATTCACATGTCTTTGGACTGTGGGAGGAAACCCAGCAGGAACAGGGAGGACATGCACACACACAGACCCAAGGTTGGAATCGAACCCTCAACCCTGAAGACTGCTCTGCTTGTGACTATAGTTTATAATTCATTTAATGGGAAGAAGTGCTACTTTGTTTACTGTTAATGCAGTGATCAGCCTTGTTGATTTTGTGTCCTTTCTAAAATTGAGGTTCAGGAGACAATCCCAAGTAGGAAGTCTTAATTTAGGCCGGTTTCTTTGTTTTTGCTTTTGCTATTCAGAAGGTGCTTTTGCTAGTCATTTGTACAGTAGTTACAAGTTTTAGTTTACTGCAGCAGTTTTATGCCATTGATGAGATCCTGTGACATGATGCATTAGACAATCCTAAAAGCTTAATTGTCAAGCGACTGATAGATATTTACTTAGCTCTGCTAATCGAATCTCATCACTTTCCATCACTGACAAAATGTATTTATCACACGGTAGATAAAAATTTGTGACAGTTTACAACTTGCTACAGTACATCTCTACTTACTCTCAGTTGCTGCTGTTGCATTTGAAAGTTATATGGTTTTGCATAGAGTTTCATCTTAGCTGCAAGGATCTGCTCAATGATCTAGTAAAATCACAAACGTGTCAGTTTATTTGTCACATACTGATTGTTTAAATGGCCATGAAATACAAATGACAAAGTAGTATTTTGCATTGGACATGCATGCATGAGAAATAACCAATAGAGAGCCCTGCACTCTGATATGCTTTTGCCAGTCTCAGCACATTTGCTAAAACGTTTTGTTAACATGCAGTGAAGCAACCAGTGCAGCTTAAACGTATAGCTTGAATCATGCGCACACGCACACACGCGCACACACCCCGGAGCACCTGCCAGCACTTGGCTGCCGTAAGCATGCTGCACAGCACACACCCTACAAATGACCTGTGCTCCATTTGTGCATGCACACCACACAAATTTGCAGCCTATAAACTGAAACCCTTCTGTTTGCGTTCGCTGTGAGCAGACAGCAGCGGTAACACCCATCACAGTAAGAAGTGAAGACAGAGGGCAAGAATAACCGTATGTGAAAGAATATGAGTTAGACAGAGAGGAGAAATAAGGGAAAGAATGAACGTCACTCCTCCCTAATCCCTCGTTCTCTAAAGTAGGCTCCAGAGATGCCATTTTGGGCCAGATGACAAATGGCTCCTGTCTACCTCGCTGAGGAAGAAAGGCATTCTGGGAGATAGCTCATTTCCACATAATTACTCTCCACTACAGTCCTCTATTCTCTTTTTCCACTTCTCCTTACTTCTGCTCTCTTCTCTTGTCCTGCTCTGCCACTTACTTTACCTCACTTGTTAAGAGTTGTGTTTTTCTCTCATGAATTAGCCCTCATTAGTTACATTTCAGCCTTTCTCGCACATTGCTGGCCTCATTACTGTGGTTTATGAGGCCTCGGTGGATACAGCCCACACTGGTAATCAGAAGGCTGTGGGTTCAGAAGGCTCTTATTAAAACAGGTATGACAGAACTAGAATTTGAAGAACTCCGTTCTGGGATTTTAATCATTAGGTGCAATATAAAGGGATGTAGTATACAGGGAAATCTAGCTGTAGTACCAGCACTTTGGTTGAATTTGGTTGAAGTTTTTAGTAGTAGTAGTATTTTGAAGCAAGTAAATTGTTGTTTCTATGTCTTTGATAGAAGATTAGGCAGTATGATTACTAAAATAACATTCATGCAATATTTTGATAACACAATGTTATAATAGATTGCTTCACAATGTGTCACAAATACAATTCACTTATACTTAAAAATTACTGAACTGTATATATCCTGAATATGGTTATGTTCGCTGTCCTCCGCACAGGATGAAGTCTGTGTAAATTTGGTTTTAGTCAAGACTAAGTGCTATGAGGGTTGTTCCAAATGGCATTTACAAAATATTTCTAGGAAATTATGGTGATGGTGCTCTTAACTGCAGTAAAACATTCGAATGGTGCAAATGTTTTAAAGAATGCCGCACATTTATAAATCACTATCCAATTTGAGGTGACTCAGAACCCACTGCAGTCATTCCTGTGAACAATCATTAAGTAGAATCACCTGATCCTTGAAAATTGACACATTACTTATCACAACTTATGGAAGAGATGCATCTGTCTGTGCATACTGTACAAAAAATCATTCACAAACACCATTTGCACATTACAGGTATCCTCTATACAGTTCTGACGTCACTCCATGCCATTTCCATATGCTTGGGTCATTAAAAAAGATCCTGGGAGGCCAGCGTTTCAGACGTGAAGTATGCAGTGCGATTATGGTTCCGGAAAATTGAAATTGGAAAATTTTCAACCTTGGTGGTATTCAAGCACTAGTGAAACATTGGGGTAAGTGCATTAGTGTAGTAGGGGATTATATAGAAAAATAATACTTTTTGCTCTCGTAACTGTGTTCTGTTATTCTACACAATCAATAGACCTTCACCCCTCGTATTACACTAGGTACATTTACATGGACCCTAATATACCCTAATGTTTTTTTAAGTCAGAAAAAAACACTCAATTGACACAGTCTGACCTGTTATGACCTGATCTGAATTAATTTTAAACCAGAATGAGAGGGGTGGTGAAAACCATCAGCAGCATGTAAACACTTTGCTGTTCCTTTCTTGTCAGAATAAATCTATTCTTTCTGCATGTTTTTTACATGAGGTGATGTAACAAGTTCCCAAAGATCAGAAGCTGAACCTAACCTCAAAGTTGGGGCGAAATGCTTCTTGTTCATTTTCTGTTATATTTTTGGCAGATGAAACACTTTACAGCAGGAAAAACTACTTTGCACATGTCAAAAAAATTACATTCAGATTAAATGCTTTGAGAATGTAAACACATATCACATCGGCATCCATGTAGCTTGAAATAGCTAATTAAAATGATTTTAATCGTATTGAAGAAAATATTGTACATGTAAAAGTCGCTACTGTAATTTTTAAAACAGGAAAAGTCTCTTCTTAGGAATTTACCAAAGCATGAGATAAATTTTGATATTTCAAATTCTCTATAAAAGACATGCTATCTATGTGCTATCTGATATCACCCAAATGAGGATGGGTTCCCTGCTGAGTCTGGTTCCTCTCAAGGTTACTTCCTTGTGTCATCTCAGAGAGTTTTTTCTTGCTACTGTCGCCCCTGGCTTGCTCAACAGCGACAAATGATAATTATAATAATAGTTTATACATATTTTCTTTTTTTTATAATCTTTTCCCAGGCTTTTTTTTTATTTTGTGAAGCTGCTTTGAGATAATGACCATTGTTAAAAAAAAAAAAAAAAAGAATTGAATAGTTGATAAAGCATTCTCTAACCTATTCATTCACTCCCTTTCATAACTGGTGTTTATATAATATTATATATATTATACAGTATTTATCCAGTACTTCCTCGCATTATTTTTTTCACACCTTGAACCACTAGAACACCAAACCCATTAACCTTGTAGCATTGCATATGCATCATAATATTACACATTTTTTCCCCAAAAACTTTTAGAAAATGTGGAAATATTTGCTAGGAAATGTGCTTGTTTAAATTATTACATGCTACACATAAAGTAGTACACTTTTTATTGTCATTGTGAGTTTATAACCGTGAATCGTGTTTTCCGATTTATCTGTGTGTGTATTGGGGTGACACCCCAGGTGTCTGCTTGTTGCTGATAGTGCTCCTGCATCCTGCCTTATCCATAGGGGGGCACACAACTACATTATAATCCACTCATTTTCCGCCCTGATAAGGAGATTCTCTCCATCTTTCTTGCTGTCTCATTCACCCACTCATCAATCAGGAGTGCCCTCTCCCTCATTCTGTCTTTGTGTGTATGGTAGGGGGTGTCTGGGGAACATGAGGCCCCATGTCACAGATGCTGGGAAAAATCCAAATGTGAGGGTCACATAGAGGCAGACAGCATCGCAGGTCATCAGTTCTAATCAAAGACAAATTGGAGCTAGCATGCTTAGTCACATTCAGTCACATGCAAATCTAGACATTGCCCACTCTCATGAATTGTTTTTATTTATTATTTATAATTTATTTATATATTATTGTTTTCCTACGCATACGATTCATACTAGCATATTAATAGGTTAGCACTAGCCTAGCACATCCAGTGTCAATTCCTGCCTCAGGGTCTGTGTGCATGAAATTTGCATGTTCTCCCTGTGCTTGGTGGGTTTCCTCTGGGTACTCTGGTTTTCTCCCACAGTCCGAAGATATACAGATTTTCTATGCCAAATTGTCCATAGTGTGTGTTTGTATATATATATATATATATATATATATATATATATGTCTGTGTGTCCTGCAATGGATTGGCAGTCGAGGGTGTACTGCACCTCATGCCCTAAGTTTCCAGGAATAAGCTCCAGGCCTCTCATGAGCCTATATACAGAATAAGGCTGTATTGACGATAAACGGGACAACAAATAGCAACCTAGTAAGTTGAGAGTTTACTGTATAAATGGTTAGTGTAAAAGCCATAAACTGTGGATTCTAAAAAAAAAAAATGACAATAATTTTTTTTTTAAGCAGTCAGGTCCCATAAGAGAGAAATCATACCTGGACCATACTTTACTTTTTTTCTTTGATTGGTACACCAAGAAGGCAGGCCCCTTACTGTATTTCCATATGCCCCTATTTCATATGCTATATTTAAAGGATAAAGATATAGACATTTTCACCAATCACCATGGACCAGAACTTCAAGTCATTTTCTCTTTAGTGTGGCTAAACAAAATGTTTTACTCGATATTGAAGTTTAAGGGTGCTTGCTGCAACTCTAAATTCATTAAATTGGCAGACAAGAGAAAATCATACACAACCTGCCATTTTTAGTAACTGCTTTATCCTGGTCACAGTCATTGTGGATTGGGAGCCTATCTCAGGAGCAAGGCTGGAGATTTAATCTAAAATGGGACACCGGTCCTTCACAGAGCACCATGCTCACAATGCTAACACATTCACAGATTAAACTATACCTTAGAGCAGTCAGTCAATTAGTGACATGCTTGTGGACTGTGGGAAGAAACCAGATAACTGGGAGGAAACCCACACAAACAGGAACTCAGGATTAATATTGACACTCATACCTAGTACACTACTTTCCTACCATAGAGCTGTTCTTAAATAGTCTTATTCAATCTTCTATCACTGGAGCAAGGATGAAAAGAGAAAAAGTAGTGGCATTTCATAAATCATTAATTGGACAGGATGTTGCAAATGTAGACATGCATTAACAGATTAATGTGTTAATGTATGGCCACACATGCATTAATTTATTCATTAATTCATCTTTTGTACAGCTTATCCTATACAGGGTCACTGGGTCTGATCCAGAAGGTTAGCTGATAGTCTAAAGTGAAATAAGTGGAAATATAAAGTAATATGTTTCTCAAGTTTTCTTGGCATAACTGTAATAACAAATTGTAATTTCTCAGTATTAAATGGTGAATGTGAAACTGTTGTGTAGAACTGTTGTATAAATGCTTTTGCTTAAGACCAAATCATGTCCATGTTGATATTCAGTATAACAGCACTCCTTCTTGTGTGCTTTTGCTTAACTAATACTAATATTGATAATAATAATCATAATAATTGTAATAATCGTAGTAATTGTAATAATCGTAATCATCATCATCATCATCATCATCTATGTATTAAATTCTAAACAGTGATATTGATGAAGCAGACTGTTTGTTAGCTCTTCAGGTCCAAATTAGATCTACTTCCCTAATTTTGCAGTCGCCTCCCTCCCCCGCCCCCCCCCCTAATTTCTTTAACTCAGAAAAACTTAATCCATAAGCCTTCATCTAATTCACTCCAAGACAATGAAAAAGAAACTTTCAATCTTGTGTATCCAAACTTCAGACTTTCAGCATACAGTATACAGTATGCAAGAATCATAGGTCAAAAAATAGCAATAGCACTTAATGCACTCTGTCTGCCCCCATCTCTCAGTCTCTCTCACAAACACACACCTACCTGCTATAACGAGACCTCTTCACTGTGAGAACATAATGGCCTTGTGCTTGTAGCTGTGAAAGCTGTCTGAGTTCGGTTGTTGTTAGGAGAGACGGCGGATGTGAATACACTAATGACAGGAACCTCATGAATTCATGCCAGATAACACACACTCTTCTCTATTACCTCTGGTGTACAGTATCTTCTAGTCCATGGGAGGGGAAATGCAAAGTAAATAATTCCACTCTGCTGTAAAAAAAAAAAAGACCATGCAAATTTAATTATTTACAGAATGCATTGCTATATTCGAATCTATGCAGTCATATCACCAACAAAAATCATTGCTGTAAAGTTGTTGTTACAGTAGATGGTTGTGGTTGTTGGTTGAGTTCATCAGGTGGTGAAAAAATAGCACTACTTTATTCATACCTTTAGCCTTCCAACAAAGGTTTTATAGCTCCCATTTCTTCTTCTGTTGTTAGTACAAATGTTCAAGATGGCAATAAAATGGCATGAATGTTTCAGTATTGTGTTAAATAATTGATAGCGCCAGTTTTATTCCAGCCAGTTCACTCACTTCTTGACTGAGTCTCTTGAAGCATCTTTAGAGCTTGGAGAACCCTTCAGAGTGACCCACTCTCGGGCCAATAGCACTTAAGTACGTGCTTAATATTTTAACAGGGTACTGAAGGAGGACTGATGGAAGGGGGTTCAGTACACAGGTGCTCTTGTGTTTGACTAGAGAGGTAGAACAGAGCTCTTGATAAAGCAGCTGATGGGCCACTTGGTTAATCAGAGCTCTTTTAAAGACTGAATGTTCACCAAGATACTAAATTCCATGTCCATCCAGCGGTGAATTATGAAGCTTGGATTTTGGTCACATTTGTCAGCTATTGTTGCATTTTTTTTGTACAGGTAGTATTTTCTCCAATATATAGAAACAAATGTATAAGTGTTTTCAAGCCGACTGATTGTTGTAAGTCATAGAAACAGCTGCTAAGGGGTCTGACGAATGTGTAGGGGCTGGGTTTTTTTGTGAAAAGAAAATTCAGTTTCATGGCTGTGATAGTCACAAGGAGCCCTTGAGGCCTTCACAGAACAAAGAATGTAACTTGAAAGGTACTAACTTTAAAGATGTTCCCTGGGAAGATCAAGATGAAGCACAAATATCCCTCAGGAGATGAGAAACCAACATGAGAAGGAGTGAGGGGAAGATCACTGGGTCCATGAATTGAACACTAGTGTTAAGGTCCTTGTAGCAAAAATTAAAACCTTAACAAATGTACGGTATAACATCTAACAACAAGAGGCCGTATGTTATCTTACGAATTTGTTCTTTTTTATTTTTTTATTGTAATTACAGTAAATGAGTCACATCCTGCTGGTTCTACATTTCACAGCTGATAGTAGAGTCTTTGGATGTAAACAGTGGACACAGTGCTGTGTTTTTATGCTGTGTTCACTAGCTGCTTTAGTTTGGTTAACCTTTTTCATATAATACGGATCAAAGGCCGAAATTCCCAAGAAAGCCGAATGTCAATCAATAAGTCACCCCTGAACATCAAAGCCACATTCTCCCTCGTCTCCATTATCCACTGTTCTAGAACAAATGAGACATTCTAGAGCATCTGGGTCCAAGAGTAGAGTCTATTAAACACAATATATTTACCTTGAGGTTTATGTGACACTCCTTTTCTGGGGGAAAAAGTGAAATGTCTAGCTTTGTGTACATGTATGCGATATAGTAAAGCGTACTGATATTTCAACTTCCAAACTCACACATATAAAACATCAGAAAAAAGACCCATGCAGAACAATGAGCCTGTTTTGTGCATAATATTTAATATACTGTAAGAAATAATGCTATAAAATAAGAAAACGTCCTTCTCGGATTATCGTATAATCATTGTCCAAATACAGTACATACAGTACATAGATATTACAAATTTACAGACACACATAAACATAAGGGCTGTTTAAGTCAAACTGGGACTGAGGCAATGAAATTTCTCATGAATAAAAATGTAAAACTGACTGACATTTACACGAGACTTTACACACTACAGTGATGAGAGCCACAGTAAAATGTTTGAATCCTGGGTGATGCTGTAGCCTACCACAGTCAGGGAGCCTAGAAAAAGCTGATTGGCTTGGCTGGGTGACACTCCAGCACACTCACGTCAGTGCTAGATCATGGGTGCCTCTAAGCTCACGCCACCGGAAGGAGCAAATAGCACTTTCTTCTGAGTGTGGTACAAGCATTGAGCAAGCAGTTTGAAAAGATGCAGTTGGTTGGCAAGTGCTTCAGAGGAAATACATGCTAGTGCATACTAGCCCACCCTGATTGGTGAATGTAGCCTTGATGAGGAAGTGTCCTAATGACAGAAGATGATTCAACATGATTTAACATGATTCAATGTATGATTCAAATGTTTTTTCATTTGTTTTGTTTTTCAGAAACATTTGAATTGTGCAAACATTATAAAGAAGGCCCTGTGTCCGTGAATGATGGAGGAAAGGGTGTGGCTTGGGGTCACTGCAGTCGTTCCTGCATTCATTGAAGGGAAAACTCAGGGGGGGAAATGCCCTACAAAGGCATTTATTTTTGTAGGTCTGGGAGTAACATACAGTGTTCACCTCATTCCAATCCATTTCCAATTGTTTGGGCCATTAAAGGAGTTCCTGGGAGGCCAGTGTTTAAGATGTGAAGCAGGCAGGTTTGGCTCTGGCGTATTGAGAAACCTTTTTACCTTTAGAATATCCAGGCATTTGTGAAATGCTGGAATAAGTGAATTAGTGTAGCAGGGTGTTATATAGAGAAATAAAGGCAGTTTTAAAACTTGTAACCTGTGTTCTGTTATTCTGCAACTACAAGACCCAGTTTTACTTGAATGCCCATTTTATGTATATATTCACTCACATAGGGTGGCACAAGTCACTGTGCCACCCTATGTATACTCTGAAAGAATAAAAGTAAAACAAGTACTTTTTGTACTTTTAAAACAAGTATTTTTGTAGTATATTTTTTATATACTCTCCATCATCTTTATTAGGAATCTTTTATCTAATTTATGCATTTATCTAATCAGTCAATAATTGTGATGCATGATTTCCATCCTGCACATTCAGCAGAAAACATTGACTGAACATGACTGATAGTATAGCCTTAGGTGTTGTTATTATTAGGCATTATTATTAAAATGATTCTAATTTCGTATCGGATGAGTCTCTTTGTCCCGTTCGCTGGATGTTTGGGGGGTAACGGGGCGTATGGAGATCAGAGCTCGAGGGTGTTGATGTACAGCTTGTCGATGAGCAAATTAACTTCTGTCTTCTTCATTATATTATTGCTGACCTGCTAACCCAGAGAACTACACACCAGCTGCCCAACAGGCAGTGCGTATACACACAGACACACACACATACACATACATACACACACACATTACCCCCACCTTCTGCACACAGATAAACCAGAATGCTCCATGCACAACAGCTGTCAAACAGACAACACCCCTATTACTGCTTTCACACCCCCACAAGAGAGCAAACACTTGTTTAAAAAAGAAACAATTATGGTGCACAGAATGAGAGAGAAAATGGGTGAAAGGAAGAGAGAGAGCTGAAGAGAGACTCCTTCTTTCTTTTTTTCTCATTTGGGGGAGAGAGTGAGAGAGAATGATAGGGTTAGTGTGGGAGTGGGAAAAGGGTGATGATTTTATCTGGGTGATTGGCCAGCACTTGTAAAGCCTGCAGAGAGTGTGATAAGGAATCTCTCTCTCTCTCTCTCTCTCTCTCTCTCTCTCTTTCTCTCACTCTCTCACTCTCATATATCTCTCTCATATATCAAGATGATAATGAAAACTTTTGTTCTTTCTATCTATCTATCTACAGCATTTGTGTGTGTGTGTGTGTGTGTGTGTGTGTGTGTGTGTGTGTGTGTGTGTGTGTGTGTGTGTGTGTGTGTG
>JAQQZT010000040.1:10247451-10263329 GCA_030068275.1 Clarias platycephalus
TGTGTGTGTGTGTGTGTGTGTGTGTGTGTGTGTGTGTGTGTGTGTGTGTGTGTGTGTGTGTGTGTGTGTGTAGCCTTAGGCCATTACACTGCTGCAATAAGAATAGCAGGCCAATTACTCAAGCCCAGATGGGCTGCCTTGGTCCTTTGAGACTAGGGCTATCCTGGTATAACCCTGCTATGCACACAAACACACACAAACATCTCCAGACACACATGTGAACATCCCAGGACGCCCACCTGAGTTCATGCAGAAACAGATCTAAATATCCTATGTTTACAAGGAATTATTTCTACAAAAAGCTCCACGTAACCTTATAATGGAGTGACATTTAATTCTGATATGGTAACTCATGCGGCTGCTCAGCCACTAATACAAAAGCAAGCGTCCTGTATATGAGCATAACTCATACCCTGATTTCCATAGTGACAGTACAGCAATCAAAATGGCTTCGGAATAATTACAGTACAGATCGAACATGCAGTAAAATGCCAGACAGATGCATAAAGCACACAGACATTCAGTTACAAACACAAACACACCCATTTAGCAGTTTTTCACCTTGGAATGGAGAGACACCATTTTTTTTATAAAACTTTGCCAACGTATGAATTACTGTAATGATCTCAAGAAGCAGCTCAGGCTGCCAAATCATTAACGTCTGAAACTGAAAACCTCGAATGGTTTTGGGAAAAATGAGACTATGAAGGTGAGTTTTGTCAAAAGTGGACTGTGTGAACAATCAATATGGGAAGAAGTGTGTTTATAAATCATATATAAAATTATGTACAGGTTTAGGAGTGGACCTTTTTTTTTCTGAATGCCAATTATTATGTATCCTTGTTTAATAAATCATGAAGCTAATTCCCAGTTGGATTATTTTCTGCAACAGCGAACTTGTAGCTGACAGCTGCTGAGCCTCTTATTATAAAGCCTAAAATAGTCCACGGTGACAATCTCTCAGCAAACAACAATATTGCCAAAATTAGGTTTCCTGAGATAAGCTAAGTATTCATTTGTCTTACTCGACTGTGCGAATTGGAGCTAAACAATTTCTCTTTTTAATTCAATGGCTTGTGTTTTCTAATTTTGAAACCACAATTCGACTGATTTGTCAGAGTAACTGGATAACAGCCACATGGGAGTGGTGAGCTCTTTTCTCCATGCTTTTCAGCCACTATATGCCTCAAGCAAGAAAGTTCTAGATGAATGATGATAAATTCAAATGCAACTATTAAGCATCGACCCATTAATAACATCATTGCGGAATGATAATACAATTAACGCAAATGGTTAAGAAAGTAATGGAGGATGCAGTCTTCAGGCATCGGACACAAAACCTTTCCATCATAATGCTGCAGCTGGTTTAATGATGGATGAAAGTGAAGAGAAAAAGTTAGAAAATGAGTGAGATTCAGAGATTCTATGCTGAAATGTCCAAGACAGCAAAGCCAAACATGAACAGTTCCAGACACACACGTCATAGAAACGCACCAGACATATGGTACAATTCTAATATTCTACACAATTATTTGCATCCATCCGTGCAATCTGTCCATGCCGCCTTCCCCCCACTCCTTCCTTTTACCAGAACACCTGTTTGATTTCTCACTGACAGATTAGTACGTTCTCTGCCTGACACACTGACAGAGAAAAAAAGGTGACATGCTTTCATAGAATTCCAGACCCAATTAAGCTCATCTTTCCATAAAGAAGAATTAATCTACCGTACAGATGGATTAAGTGGAAGTCATCCAAACTGAGTTCAGGGACAGTATGAAGGGGAAATATGTATTATTATTATTATTATTATTATTATTATTCATAAAATATAACAATAATAATAATAATAATAATAATAACGCATCCTATTTTGAGATTAATTAAAACGTATTTGGAAAGCGCTGATAATACTTTTATTTTAGGTTACTAAACACTTTTTGAACAGTACAGTTCCATATTCAAGGTTTTCAACACTGATTTAGTAAATTAACATTCTGTAACGAGGTGGCACCATAGCATAGCTCTGTGTGTTGAGAGTTTGATTCATCCAGGTACTCTGGTTTCCTCCCACAGTCCAAAGACATACAGTACACATTAGGTTAAATGGCGTTCCCAAATTGCCCATTGTGTGTGTGTGCGTGTGTGTGTGTGTATGTGCCCTGCTATGGATTGGCACCCTGTCCATGGTGTATCCCACCTAGTGCAAATCGCAAAGGACTGCAACTGCTTCATAAATTAAACCAACCTGATTTCTCCTATCTGACATAACAAATACTCACTGTATCTGTGAGAAAAAATGTTCAAGTTTAGTCATGTTTATTTATTAGCTCGTTTTCTAACTGACTCTCTATTTATTTATTTATTTTCACAGAAAAAAGAAAATTAAAGCATTTAAAGCCATGTAGGAAAATGTAAACACATTAGAGAAATAGTTTAGGGGGAATAATTTACACACTTTCCCCTTACTCCAAATGTAGTCAATTAACCGAGACATTTAAAATCTAAAATTTACTTCAGAGCAGTGTGGCTAATGTTGCACGGAAGTAAGGGAAGCTTATAATTGTTCAAGTGATACCTTTGACTGAGTGATACCTTTTACACATAAAAACTAAAAAGGCCTGGATTCAAATAATAAACTATATCTAAATTAGAAATGCATTATCATCTAAATTATTAAAACAAACTTCGGAAATATATTGCGTCTGCTACTACTTAATTAACAATCCACCATAACATTACAACACAAAACATTAAGCCCAATATTGTATAGATTCCTCTTGTGCTGCCTTAAGGGAGCTCTACCCACTCAGGCCATGACTCCACAAGACCTGTGGAACCTGGATGTTGGCAATGAATCCCTTGGGTGCTGTGAGATGCGGGGGCGTTGAGTTGAGTTGAGTTTGTTTCATGGATTCTATTGGAGTTGTTTGTCCGGCTCAACCGGATTGAGATCTGGGGAATTTGGATGGCGGTCAGCAGTCTTGGGCCCCATGGTGGGCTGTGGTGCACTGGGTGTTCTAGTACCTTTCAATCATGGACAGAATTTTTATTTTTAAAAGTGGTTTGTTCTGCATTGGCTTTTCTGTGGGATTGGACCAGATGAGCTAGGTTTTGGTCCCCATAGACATGATTGAGTCTTCCGTGCCCATAATCCTGTCACCATTTAAATGGTGTATACTTGAAAATCAGTGTTAATTTGATATGTGGTTATGTGGTGTGAGGATTGTGGATGACTGGTGTATATCTATATTTAAATTTTAACTGTCATGCGGGAACAACATGGGTATTTTAACAGCCAATAAAATGTTGATAACATTTCTTTCCATTTACTATGGGAGGTAATGATTCAAGGGAAAATCTCTCAAGTGTCAGGTCTAAGACTTCAACTAATGTTTTTTTAATTGATTAATCTACAGGGTGGGTGAAAGATAACTAGGCATTTAAGATGTCTATATTTCTAATACAAATTAATTGAAACAAATTGTACTTATACTTTATTACATGGGAAAGCTTTTTTTTTTTTAAGCACCGGTGGCATTAACCAGTTTTCTCAAATGGTTGGGGATGGAATGCACAGTGTTCTGAAGGAAATCATTTTGGATGTTGATGAGAACCTCTTGAATCCAAGCCTCCAATTCCTCCAGTGTGCTAGATTTTGTCCTATACACCCCGTCCTTTGCGTAGTCCCACACGAAAAAGTCACATGGAGTGAGATCTGGACTTCTTGGAGGCCATTCATGAGGTCCGTGTCATTGCTGCCAATGCCATGAAAAATGCTGGTCTAACCATGCCAATGTTCTATAGACATTAGAAATTGCCTAGTTAATTTTCACCCACTCTGTCTTAACTACATTAACTACTTAACTACTTAACTACTGTTTTTTCAGATTAGTCATTTAATCTGATGATTAGCCTATAAAACAATTTTCTGGTTAGTTGATTAATCCTTTGGTTAACCTCCCAATAAATAATAACCATAACTTCAACCATTATTTTAGTCTTTTATTCAACTGTTTTTTTTTTTCAGAAAAATTCTTTGTTGCTAATATCAACTGTATTTCTGTCGAAAGCATTTGTCACATTACATGAAATCAATGAATGAGAAACTTTCAAACTTTATCTCTTACCCAATGATGCAATTCATCACAAAAGTTGAGATTAGGAGAGCTGTTTGTTGTGGCGTGGGCATGGTCAATCAGACAGACAGACCTTCACTCGTAGCACCCTGAGTGGGTGTCTTTCTGTCTTGATTGTAGCTGAAAAGCAATTGTTAAATTCATAACAAGTAATAAAATTAATGTTGACTCACATATACTGTCTGTCTCCATCCATTCTTGCCAAAGATTGGTGTAAAAATGCTGTTTACTATGCTATACTGCCCTGAATGTGTTGAGTATTATTTACTTCAGTATCTAGTGCCAACTGTAAACCGGAAATGCATATCTATTCTTTAGCTACAAAAGGTTGCTTACCCTGACTTAGGGTGTGACATTAATGGAAATCTATGTTGTTAGGTAGGGAATGGTAGGGAATGGTAGGGATAGAGAATCTTCCATTGAGTTCTTGTCTGAAACATAACAGATTATAACACAGTGACTACTCCCAGACACTGACATCAACCAGCAATCAGATTAAACTCACTGTAATACTGTGTACTACTGAAGTAATTAGATCTCTAGAAATACCACACTTCTGACAATCAGGTTTCGGCATTTCAGGATAAAGTCTCATTTTCACCATGTGTTGTCATAATTAAGGATGAACATAAACAGCCGCTGTAGATTTAAATGTCAACCGTGCTGATATACTGGCTAAAAATGAAGATGTTGTGAACCCAACAACTGGAAGCATCTATAAAGATTCAGCTCAGAATGATACACATTCACAGTCTACAGTACACCTACTGTACATCTACTGTTTGTCTCTCCTGGTTGGTCATATAGAATATTTTGTTGTGCAGCTTCACAGACAGGCTGTGTAACAGGTGTTTATTAATCTAGACCTCACAGGAAGTCATGCCCATGCCAGCCTTGTAGGAGCACTCAGGCAGAAGGCCAGTATGGTAGAAAAACAGTGTCTGGCGCTTCACTTCCCCCACTAGTCAGGATGCTCTTTTGTCACCAATAGCAACCATGTGCTACTTCACTAATGTACATTAATATACTGTTAAACTAAGAATACAAAAAGTCGTTAGTTCTATTGTAAGGAGATCACAAGCTCAAATGCACCATGGCAGGAGTAAAATGGGCAAAATTGGCCATGTTCTCTGGGTGTGAGGGATGGCATTACTGGTGAGCTCATGTATGCAGAAAAGGGCAGAGAGCACTTCTCTCCAAAGGTGTTCCGCTACATTGTGATGCAGCATGAATAGCAGTTCATAAAACTGCAGAGCTTGGCTTCACCTTGCCCGTTGGATAACAGTTGGTGATAGAGAGAAGCTGACAGGTAGGAATTAACAGTTTGCCAAAAAAAACTAAATAAATAGTGGAAGGGGAGCTGAGAGGTTGAATGCTCATATTATTTTAAGTGACACCATAAATGTTGAATGTATCAAAGCTGTGAAGCAAAATTAGTTTCTATTGCTAATGGTTCATCTCTAGATAGACAGTCATCATACATAGCAATATCACTGCACAACAAACCAGCCTGAAAACTATTGTCGATATCTAGATAGCTCTGCTATTGTGTGTTTGTGCATGTAAGTGTGCAATGCAGTCTCTGAGAGGAAGCTTTTTGCTCCTAGCATTTTTCAATTTTTCAGCTGTGTGGCTGTTGTGCATCAGTTGGTTTGAATGGGGCACTGACTACATTATTTATACAACCCAAAGGACCAAAGACTTCCAGGCTTCCAGACTTAACACGCAACCACTTTCTCTCACTTCAGCAATGGATGGCTTTAATCCAAACCTCACTGTTCTCTGAGAAATAGTATTGACCTGTGTGAATAAGTTCACTCACAATGGCACCCAAAACTGCTGATTGCATTCGTTTGTAGAACAATTGTCAAAAGTCCCAGTTGCTAAAATATAATCACACATTAAATTTAATTGCAGTGAATGCATTTTTAAAGTAATGATTTCTTTTTTTATTTGACCCTAGAAGTGAAAGAGGCAAGTGTAGGTATGTATATGATGATTTAAAATCATATATACATAGATCAGCCATAACATTGACACAACATGACATTAATGTATTAACATTTATTAATAATTGTATACCAGTGAATTGGTGACAGGATCATACGCACCCAAGACTCACCCATGCCTCTGGGGACCAATGTCTAGTCCATCTCGTCCAATCCCACAGAGTAGCCAATGCAGCACAACTCACATCCCAATCCAATTGAGCACCCAAGGAACCCACAGAGGCCTCACCCTGCAGCACACAGCACCCAAAGGGTCTGCTGAAAATGTCCAAGTACCAGATACCACAGCACACCCCCAGAGGTCTTTTGGAGTCATGATTGAGGGTCCAAAGCTGCGCAGGCCACACAAGGGGAACAAACAGAAGAAAGCAGACTACCTAAAGAAAACCCATTAAGCATCAGGAGAACATACAGAATACACAGAAGGCAACAACTAAACCCCTAACCCCTAGATATGTGCAAACCACTAATCCACTAATATACTGTATATGGCTTCATAGGTTGTTTTTTTCCCTGAGAATAGCATGGGAACTGTGGGCTGTTTAAGACCCTGATTTGTGCTTATTCAATTACAGTAAGTTAAATTGTAACAGGTAGACTCTAATTGCAATCAAGATACATCTCAAAGAGACAATGGGATGGGATTCATTTGACACAATTTTGTAATTAAGAGATTTCAGTTTTTGATTTGTATTTCTTTTTTAAATATAGCAAAACATATAAAAGGAGGACATCATTACTGTAGATTGTACAAACAAAACATCCCTATCAGAGAGAGCCGGAACTTTAAGAATGGCCAAATCAAATGCACATTTACTCTATAGTATTAGGCAGAAGCACTTTATCCAGAATGCCTTACGTAAGTGCTTTGAATTCTCTATCAATAAAAAGATACTGGTTCACTAGTTTACTGGCCATCAGACCATAAGTTAAAACACTGTTGGTACTGTAGCGTTATGTTAGTTAGTTTGTTAGGATACATGCCTTCCTTGTATCCTAAGAAATGGTGGGACCAGTCAAACAGTGCTAGAGGATTAAAAGGAATGTGGTGCAGTGCAGACTGTGATAAATTCTTTGAGGTAGTTTCTTTCTTTGTAGGCATTGTGTTTTAAATCTGATGCGGGCAGCTACAGCAAGCCATGAAGGGGGGTGGGGGGGTAAGTAATGTAATGGTGGTGTGAGAGACATTAGGAAGACTGAAAACAAGTCATGCATTCTGGATAAGTTGCAGAGGTCAAATGGCAAACAAAGGCAGACCTGCCAGGAGCAAGCTGCAGTACTTCTGTCTTGAAATGATCAGGGACTGAACAAGCACCTGCAGCCTGTAAATCTATTATACAAAATGGAAGACATACAAGACATCACTGCTCTAGAGGAGATCTGCATGGAGGAATGGGCCAAAATACCAGAAACAGTAATGTATGTACAATAAAGAGATGCCTTCATGAATGTACAGCAAATAAAGTAGGTTTTTCTTAAGATGCAAGCCTTTGATAATACATCAGAAAAGAAAGCACAGATTAGACTTTGCTAATGAAAGTTTAACTTGAGCTACAATTATGGAAAAGAAAATATGGAGAAGAAAAGAAAGGGCTTATGATCCTAATGTGTCAAACATTGGCAACGAAAGGTTATGGCAAGGGCATGTATAGGTTGGTCACTGATGTTTATTGATGAAGTGATTGCTGATTGAAGTCTCAGGGTGAATTCTGAAGTGTATGGAATTATCCTTTTTTTCTTAGACTCAGCAAAACAAATAATAACAGCAATTCACAGTACAGTTGGACAATGGCCAAAAAAAACAGTGAAAGCCACCAAGAGCTTTTTAAGGCAAATAAATAGAATTTTGATGAAGGGCCAAGTCAGTCACCTGACCCCAACATAACTGAGCTGTTCACTTACCGAAGACAAAAGTAAAGGAGAACAGCCCAAAAAAACACTGCAACCAAAGATGAATGCAAGAAAAAGCCTGGCAAAGCATCACAAGAAAGAATCTAGCATTTGGTAATGTCCAAGATTCCAGACTTGGGGTCATTGATTGTAAAGTTTTCACATCCAAATATTGAAGAAAGAATCCTTATATTCATAATGATGTCGCCCTATCATCTTCTAGTCTGTAAAATAGGGACTGTGTAAAACTGAAGCTATTTCCTTAACAGTTAATGTAGTATTTTTTGTTAAACACTTAAATCTCATCTGGATTGTTTAAATTTAAATCCATTGTGGTGTATAAAAACTAAAATATGAAAGATTGTCACTGTCCAAATGCTTATAGACCTTATTACATAAACCCAACAGACAGTAAAGGTGACTCTGAGCATGATATAAAGCTTGTAGGGTGCGCCCGCCTCTGAAAGTCATGCCGATCATAATGATGCACCGTGTTCATCTGGTTCTGGTCCAAATGGACCTTCTCCATTCAATGATTATTGAAAATCACCCAGTGTCCCTTCCAAATGCCCAGCTCTGGGAATAAATTAGGAAACACAAGAGAAGAGACAAAGGGATGAAAAGGGATGACAGAAAAATGGAGGCCCTTCTTGGCTTCCTGTCACCTTTTTGAGCTGAGTGGATTGATTTCTGTAAAGGGCAGAATGTATGTATGGTCCACAAAAAGGGCAGAATGCAACAAATGAGGTCCACAAAATGAGTTTATATATAATAGCAGATTAGCACCAAAATAAAAAAAGGATATTTGAAATTAGTAGGAAGCAAAATATAGGATCTTACCTTAAATGTGTTGCATTGAAACAAACAGAAAAAATCCTAAAGTTATGAAATATTACCCAGATCCTGGTCATGTGTATTGCTTACATCCAGAGATTAAAGAAACCCTAGATGTTGTATTACCCACTCTAGCTAGAAGTGATGGAAATGTTTGCTCTACAGTATATGATGAATCAAAGTAGTCAATATAGCTGTAAGAGTCAACACTTTAACTCCCAAATTGTTTTTTTTTTTTAACTGACAACATTGTTGGCCTATCTGTAATTTAAAATGTTCAATAAAACTTTACCCTACACTAATCAGCCGTTACATTAAAACCACCAGCTTAATAATGTGTATGTCCCTTGTACTGCCAATAAAACTCTAACTCTGAGAGATATGGGCTCCACAAGACGTCTGAAGGTGTGCTGTGGTATCTGGCACCAATATTAGCAACGATCTTTTGTTGTCCTGTAAGTCCTGTAAGCAGGTGGGGCCTCCATAGATTTTACTTGTTTGTCCAGCACATCACACAGATGTTTAATCAGATAGAGATATTGGGAATCTAAAGGTCAAATTAACATCTTGAACTCTTTGACATGTTCCTTAAACCATCCTGATGAATTTTTGCAGTGTGGCAGAGTACATTATCCTGCCTTTATTGAATAAGGGCACAATGAAGGGATATACTTGGTCTGCGCCATTTTTAGGTAGGTAGTGCATGTCAAAGTTAACTCAACATAAACGTCAGGACCCAAGATTTTTTTTTAGCAGAACATTGCCCAGAGCATCACACTGCCTTTGCCGGCTTGACTTATTCTCATTATGCACTCTGGTGCCATCTCTTCCCCAAGTAAGCCATCCAGAAGGCCATCCAGAAGATTTAAAAAAAAAAAAAAAAAAAAAACAGTATTCAGGACAATATCTTCCATTTCTCCATCGTCCAGTTCTGGTGCTCACATGGCCACATGGTAGTTTACAGGTGTCACTGTGGGCACTTTGATAGCACTGGAGCTACACAGAGCTACATACAGTACTGAGCAAGCTGAGATGCACTGTGTTCTAACACTGTTCTATGCTAACTAGCATTAACTTTGTCAAGCATTTGAGCTACATGGCTCTTTTGTGGGACCAAATTGCCTAGTCTTCACTCCCCACATGCATCAATACATGGGGACCCATGACTGTGTCCTTTTTTGGACCATTTTGGTGATTGGAAGATTCATGTCTATTCATCAATGAACTACAGGTGAAAATAATAAAATGCACCGTAACATTCTTCCTCTAAATTGTTATTTTGTACCAAACAAGCCAGACTATCATAATATTCACTTGGTGGATTTCAGTTGCATGATAGGTCATCAACAGCATTCAAGAATCCTGAAATTTGTCTTACTTCTGTAACTATCACAAGGATCATGCATTTCTGCAAAATATATCGAAGAACAGCATAGCCTCAAGTGTGATTTTGATTTATATCACAGTTCTACAAACACCATGTAATATAATAAGATTGTGATTTGTATCTTCATTTAACCAGTTATTTTGCTCTGCCAACATATTCTTCCACAACTGGTGGAATGAACTAACTGCTACAGTACTGGCAGAGCTGGTGACCGACAGTTAGTGTAATAAACAGGGGTGAAAGTAGTTTTAAATTCTTACCATCAGTATGTAGGCAAAAGGTGAGAAGAATAAAGCATGTAAGTGGTTGACAATCCTGACAATCTTTTAAATTTCTGTTTATATTTTCACTTATTCCATTTTAAAATATCAGCTCTGTTAACAAGTTCTGTGGTTGAATCCCAAATAGAGTTAAATGGAAAGCTAGGGCAATAGGGCGTGCATTCCAATGTCAAATAGACAAAGTAGTGCCCTTGATTTTTAGGTTTTTGGTAAGTGATTTGCAATTCAACCTTGTGATAGGAGCTTAGCTGTAAATAAAAGAACACAGATGATTTAAAGGCATTTCAGAACACCTTAGAAGCAATTATTAATTAGTTATTATATTATTATATTATTATTTTTGTTATTGTTGTTGTTGTTTTAAGATGACATTGTGTTACCAGGTGGGTTTTCTTTTGCTATCAGGTGCTTCTGTAACTTGTTGTAAATATGTTTTTTGGCAGACGGTTACTCTCTCCTCAGTATGGCGGACCAAACAGACCTAATTTTACCAGTGTTGGGACCGACAGTTAGTGTAATGAACGGTTATTAGTTAAAGTTATACATACAGTTAAACATCCCAGTAGAGTTACCATCCATTATCACCACTCATGGAATATCTCTCATCCAATTAGATGCTTATTTGGAACTGTTAGTAGTATAATAATGATATAAAGTCACAATATATAAGCTTTGTGTTGATCTTTACATCAACATTGTCATCCCAAATTCGTCGAATAATACCAATTGTAATGCTAGTCACATCCACATCTAATTGCAAAAGTAACTTTATTGACCTTCATATGTATTATCATATATTAAGAACATTTGCCAAGAACTGGAGTCTGGAGTTTAAAGCTAAATACTATAATAAACTTAGTCTCTTTCTGTAATAATGTAATATATTTGATGCATTTGACTATATTTAAAAACTGTTTTATCTTATTACCCCTCTTGAAGGGGAAAATTGTTTAAAGAAGTAATGGCATGGGCATGAGTATGGGGAACTATAATTTTCCTGTCAACAGTTGGTGAATATTGTTATACAGTACATTCTGTTTTGTCCAATTTTCTATCATTCCTAGTTATCTAATTGTCTTTATGTTGTCAAAGAAAACTGCACAGTCTACAAGCACCGAGCCATAAGCCCACACACAACAGAAAAATCTGCTGCACTTATGACACACTATGACAGTAAACTCGCAGTAGGCTTCTTTGAAAGGAAAACTGAACAAAAGGCATTCGTACAGTGATGGCAATGCAAACTAACTTCGGTACCTGCTCATAATTCAGGTCAGACACACCCCCGGCCTGCTAAATGTGTCTAAGTGAGATGAAATTGATGAGAAAAGTATGCTGGTCAGCAGAAAGTGAATGGGGTTATGCTACACTAATTCACTTCCCTAACGCTTCTCTAATGTAGCATTCTCCAGATGTGCATGTCCTCAAGGTTGTCGCTACCTGCTAATAAAGCATGATTAGCATTCAGGCTGCTTCAGGCAAATGGCTAAGGAGGAATTTTTTTATGCTAGCGGAAGCATGCTTGCACAGTTAGGGTGCGCATTATAAAAAGTGCACTGATGTGATTACAGACTAGAAAAAAAGGTTAGACTTGCAACACTGCATAAGTGCTTCTTTGATGATAAGCTTTCTTTGTGGAGGTTAGGTATTCTAGCTTGCTTAATGTTCATGCACAAAATATCTGCATCACCAAACACACTCCCAAAACAAAATCTGCAAGGACTTAATCAGCCATCATCTTTGCAGTGTAACATATTGTAATCTTTTAGAAAAAGGGATGAAATATGACCATCCAGCTGTTCACTTCCTCTGTTTCTCCATTACAATTCCTCCATCCTGTCTCTAATCGCCCTCACTGGGAACACAGTTAAGCACAGACAGAAGACTGATGGTCTGTTCTATTTGTCTCATACACACACATACTTACACAGACATGAACTCAACACACACACGTAGGTCAGCAGGCTTCTGGCTACTTAAGGGACTAATTATGGAATGTGCCACACAACCATAATGGAAGTAATATGTTTTATTTAAGTACTGCAGTGCAAGCAGTAGGAAGCAAGCTCTTACAGGTCCTGTACTCCCTGATGATGTGGGTTAAAGTTCACGCAACCTCTGACAAGACATAACATTAGATCATTACTCATCTCTCTTTTTTTATTCTGTAATCTTAAAGCACTGCACCTCATGAAGTTTGTCTTTAAAGTCGGTTTCTTTCATTCAGATAAAAAAATAATAATAAACGTTTAGCAATAAAACATCCTCTTTTTTTTTGTGGGGAAAATATATATTTTTTAATTGAGGTATTGCAGTACCTTAATAGGGAAGGTATTTCATGCTGGGATATTTAGCAGCAAGGACACCTAGTATTTTAGTTCACTCAGAAACAGCTGTTCAGTGACACCAAGTTGATCCTTGTGTCTTCCGATGTTGTAGCAGTAAATGAGTTGTTTAACCTGGATTTTAATCCCTGATGTTTCTATTCATTGTTTTTATTAAAATTATCATTATTTATAGGACTCCAATGTGGAGTCAACCGGGCTAATATCTGTACCACTTGGTAATACATATACAGCAATAACTTTGATGATAACCAAATGTTATTTTCAGTAATATATGAAATAAAATTTGGATCCCATAGTTATGGTACCGGAGTTTGCATGTTCTCCCCAGGCTTGGTGGGTTTCCTCCGGGTACTCCAGTTTCCTCCCATAGTTCAAAGATATGCACATTAGGCTAATTAGCGTGCCAAAATTGCCCATAGTGTGTAAATGAACGTGTGTGTGTGTGTGTGTATGTGTGTGTGTGTGCCCTGCGATGGATTGGAACCCTCTCCAGGGTGTACTCCGCCTTGTGCCCTGGGATAGGCTCCAGGCCCCCCGCAACCCTGTATACAGGATAAAGCTGTACAGATGATCAGGTTAAATCAACTCAGAGGGAAAATTATAGCCAATATTGATGTCCCTTACTAAACACTTGGCAGCCATCAACAAGCTTCTGGCAGCATCCTGGTTGGACATTTGACCATTTTTCTTAGGAGAATTAATAGTGTGTAGCCCTTAAAACTCAGAGCATTTAGCCATTTTTTAGTTTTGCTGTTTTTAATAAGCATACAGTATATAGGGCTCAGGATGGTACAGTACAGAGTGACACATTCTTTTTATGAAATAGCACACTTACACATGATCACATGTTTTTATGGTTATTTTTCAGTTGTTTCTATGACCAAGAAATAATGATAATATGCTCATTTTGAGAGTTCTACATTTTGGGTTGTCATTCATATATTCTGGTATTAGTAAAATTTACCTGATATAAAAGCATTGCTAACTATTGTTTTACCTGACATATCCAAAAACCCAAATATACAGCTTGATGTCTGAAGCCGCCCTGTTAACACACACCGACAAGGCTTCCATATAAGCTTTTTTCCATCATCATTGACCTATGTTGTGTTGTCGACATATAGAGTATCTGCGCCACTCGGTTAAATAAATTTATAATTTTTTTAGCACTGGTCTCACTTTTAAGCACGGTCCACAACTTCTTAATAGGTTCAAGGCTCTAAATGCTTAACATTAGTCAGTGTCATCCATTCCACAATAAGCTTTCAGGTGTGTTTGATGTCATTGTCTTGTTGGAACACTCACTTTGGTCAAAGTTTCAAACAATTAGGTGAGTTGAGTATTTGCTGATGACCTCTCAGGTAGTCTTCCTTCTTTATTATTCCATTCAATGCCCCATTTCCACTGACAGCAAAACAGCACCAAAGCACCACCACTCTTAACAATTGGTATAGTTATAGTGTTATTGGCATTGAATGCCTCAGAATTACTCTTCCAAACATTCCTGTAGTCAAAACTATCCTCCAGAAGACTTTTTCCTCGTCTACATGGTCAACTGCAAACATTTGACGGTGTTACGTTTGGAGCAGGTGCTTCTTTCTTGGATGGGAGCCTTTCTGTCAGTGGCAATTTAAACATGCTTGACTGCAGACAGTGACACCGCTGTTCTAGCATCTTTGGTAAACTGGTTACACCTCCCACTTGTATTTGCATACCTTAATTGGAATTATCTTATCTTGGAATCTACAGGTTAACAATGAATTCAAAAAACATTCCAGACTTGTGTAAGCTCCTTGAACTTTCACACTGTACTGTGTGTTGGTCAATCTAGTAAGTGCTGTCAAACAAACCAATTTTATGTTGGCACAGAGACACCAGCTGCAGTCAATCATGATCACAAACAGAAAGCTTTGGCCTTGGCCAATAAAAAAAAAAAAGCTAATTTCTTTACCGCATTAATAGTCTAACTTACAATTGCTAATGGTAGATCTCAAGACCACTGTGTGTCCTCTTGCCAGAGATAAGTATGATAATAGGTTAATGTAGTCTAAGCTCTATTGGTGTCATATATACTTTATTAATTCTGAGTGTGATGCAATGTGTCACAAGGCAGTACTGTATAGTTAAATTAACTGCCAAGCTGTATAGATCACTACAAAAATGTGTGCTAAGATTTAAAGTAAGTCCTATGACAGCTTCCTGGAATTGCACACAAGGATTAATTAGTCCTTAATTATGTCTTCAAACAGGCTCTTGAGAGTCCTGATATCCAAGTTTAGGAAATATTACTTATTGTGTAAATAAGTACAAGAGCAGCTGTTTAGAGAGCTAGTTCTACATGTGAAGAACTACTATGCAATACAGGGTAAATATGCAATAGTTGCAATGTATTGTGCAATAATGCTTTCCTATGTGGATATACAATTATTTATATGTAGTTGTGGGGGTTTTCTAGGTTTCTGTGTATTTGTGTAACAGTGGTTTTGTGAGACAAGATGAATTATAAAGAAATTTGTTTCAATAGCCATTTATTATCATAAATATTAAACAGTCTGTGGATTATAGTTGTTGTTTTTTTTCCAAAATTAATTGATCTAAAATATTGTTTGGCATTGTCTTGTAGCTAAATCCCAGCAGGATACAAAGGATTCTGAGGTCACAGTTTCTACGTGCACACTTGTCTATGACAATAATCTTTGGAAGAGTAAAACAAAAGGATTATGAGATTATGATTACTTTTATCTCAAAACTCGTTATTTTCTTTTTTTCACTTTTATTCCTCTTACAGCACAAACATTTGTCAACAATGACAATTTTGTTTGTTGTTGTTTAAAATTTGTAAACAATTAACACTGTTTGAAATGAAAATCTTTTATAAATCACAAATAAATACTTTGATATATCAGTGATTAGATACATTGTGTGTGTGTGTGTGTGTGTGTGTGTGTGTGTGTGTGTGTGTGTGTGTGTGTGTGTGTGTGTGTGTGTGT
>JAQQZT010000040.1:10263429-10294300 GCA_030068275.1 Clarias platycephalus
GTGTGTGTGTGTGTGTGTGTGTGTGTGTGTGTGTGTGTGTGTGTGTGTGTGTGTGTGTGTGTGTGTGTGTTAAATAACAACACATGTTAATCTACTTATTATTAGATTATGTGATGCAGTTGCCATACAATTTCCTGCAAATGCTATAGTTACTATGGAAACAAAGTATTAATATAAAGCTGTGATTTGCATTGCAGCCAGGACTACGATAGGAGCCCTGCTGTTATTAAAAATAATAATAATAAAATATAATTTTGACCAATCAAAATTTTTAATTCAATAGGTGTATGCTGTATAGCAGTATGAACCTATATTGGATCAAATTTAAATACGGAGAAAAGTTTTTATTGTGGTGTTTACTTTTGGGTATCGAGCTTATTAATTCAAATGTTATGTAGGTATAGATGATGTGGATCATAGTACACCTCATTAAGCAGAGCTCTATCCTCACCATGCTTCTCCAGAGACAATTATCCAGTAAAATTGAAAAATAGTTGGTTCTTGCTGAAAGGCTATCCCCAAGCACAATTGGACCAATCTGGGCTTTTGACAACATGATGGAGTAATAATGAGCTCAAAACAAAGACTTTACACATTCTCTTTCCCTCCCCTTTTGTGTCGCACCATAAGCAGATCCCATATGTGGTACTGTAAACCTTCACAGTCTAAAGGTTCCCAGGGGAAGACTGCTGACCTTTACTGAACCTGTGCAGCACAACAGAAGGTGGAAACATTTACACGTATTAACTAAACTAACTGCACAATACAAACACAGAACAATGAGAAAGGTTGTCAATACCAAGAATTGGATGAGCTGCAAAATCTGGAGTAACCACGGCAAAGGGTATATAACATCCTCATCATTTTTCTAGCTCGACACTCTATACGACCCGATATACTGTATTAACACATATTCGTGTTTACATATTTCTTTTTATTATGATATATTGCTGGAGTAGTAAAGAACGTTTACTGTAATGACATTACATGACCAAAGCATCAATAAATTTGTCAGTGTTGTCCAGGAAAGCTCAGACTGACTGCTTCTCAGACTCGAATGTACTCAGCAATGTGAAGATGTGATTGTGCTATGTGATATTATCATTTCTACAGTATAGTAAATGTCAATTATCAGTCATGCAGAATAAATGCCATCATATGAAGACTTTATGGAAGATACAGCTTGTGTATTCAGATTGTTGGCAGCATCTGTTCTCTTTTTATATGAAGATTAAAATCAAGTAGTTTATTTATTTTATTTTTTGAAAGTTTGTTCATTTTGCATAAAACTGGGGGAGGGGGGTTGTTTTTTCCAGTCCCATGGTGCAACCCTGAATATGACAGGAGCACAGGAGGATGTATTGGTAACTTTCCGTGCAAGAGATGAGCAAAATTGCAAAATGTACAAGGTTACACATTTATAAATAGCAGAAAAATAAAGAAATGTGCAGAAAGTAAATTGTGCAAAACTGTTCTGCCAACATAATAAACATCTGAAAGTACAGGACATGGTGCGTGACAGTGTAGATGCAAAAAAACTAAATGTTCAGTTGTGTTCAATTTGCAATTAGTTAACAGCATCCATATTCTTCTATATACTTTCAACTCTTGTTACGTCAGAGTTAATGAATAGAAAGAGGGAAATTGCATTTATATTGACTCCGAGCTTGACTGAGTCCCATAGATTGTCTAGAAAGCGTCAGGTTGTGTTAGTGTTGTGTAGGTGTTGGATGGTCAAAGCAGATGGGCCTCGCAGCAGCATTTTTCAGGGGGACCCCTTGCCCCTCAACAGGGCCGCTGCAGTCCCACATGAGCAGCGAGAGGAGAGCCAGGTGGCCTCGGCCCCCTGGACCAGCTGCGAGAGTGATGGGCCATCTGACATTCAGGGAGAAAATGATACACTTTCCACACTGCACACTTTGCATGTCAATACATCCACGGCACAATAAAACGCACAGACAGAAGAAGGGAGGCCAATCAAGGAATGGAGCTAATTATCGTGACAGTCTGCTCTTTTTTTTAGCTGTTTTTCATCGGAGCACAATCGAGCACTCGAGACAGAGCACAGTGCCAAGAGGATAATGAGATAACAGGCCCATAATGTAAATGAACAATATCTGCACTAAACTGATATAAAGCAATGGCCTGTGTGCTGCATGCTGTAAAAAAGCATCAATTCATTAAAAAAATAATACTTACAGGTTCATACGAGGCAATATATAATTGTTAATGAAATGTCTTCTTTAATTAAATGGATTTAACTGATATCTGGTTTATGGTCTTCAGTACAATGGCAGTCATTCTGATTGCGTTATGAAGGTGAGGGAGTTGTTGTGGCACGGGAGACAGACTAGTCTTTTTTTTTTTCAGCTTGTTAACTGCTTAGCAGCAGTGATTCCAGGAGAAGCCATAAGTCTCGTGGGATTCTGACTACAGTGCAAATGTGGCATCTCCATGACCTTTTCACCTTTAGATTAGCATGGGTTTCGGGGTCTTATTTTAAAAACCTCGTATTAGAGTTAGCCATGCATTTCCGAGTGACCAGAAGCCAGGGTCAGCAGCTGACATCAACCCCCCCCCTCCCCCCATCACTCTCTCATGGAGTTCCATCCACCTGCTATTGAGATGAGAATGCATGGAGATGAAAACACATTGAGGGCATTTAACCTAACAGAAATGAGCAGATCAGGGGATGCTCTACTGTCAATAACTGCTTCCAGCATATAAGTCCAATGGCAACATGTTAAAGTTATATACAATTTATCTTTCTTATAGTGTCTGTCACACCCCTACTTTCACCCCCATCTCCCACGAGTCAGTACAGTCCCATGTGCCCATGTGGATGGGAAGAGGAAGCAGAACAGCTGTGAACCGGACACTCATGAGCAGAGAGGCAAGTTCCCATCAATACATCGTCTGCAGGAACAGCAGTAAGAGCTATATCATTTTAATGCCTAATGGGGTCAACAAGTGACAGAGGTTAGGGATTAAAACTCAAGTGTCTCTCTCTCTCTCGCTCTCTCTCTCACACACACACACACCCACACACACCTTTCTATAATTGTTAGAACCTTTCATATAACATAACATAATTATTAAAACAGCTCACTCTCACTCACCGTCTACACCGCTTTATCCTGTATTCAGTGTTGCGGGGAACTGGAGCCTATCCCAGGAGGGTTAGGGCACGAGGCAGGGTACACCCTGGACAGGGTGCCAATCCATCGTAAAGCACACACACATACTCATTCATACACTACGGGCAATTTGGGAACGCCAATTAGCCTAACCTGCATATCTTTGGACTGTGGGAGGAAACCAGAAAACCAAGAGGAAACCCACCAAGCATGGGGAGAACATGCAAACTCCATGCACACGCAGGGACAGGAATCGAGCCTGGCCGAGAATCGAACCCGGACCCTGGAGGTGCAAGGCGATTTAGTGATTTAGCTGATTAAGTTTAATAATAGTCTAGTGAAATAGCATATAATAATATAAACTCATACCTGCCTAAGCATCTGTAAGTCAAACTACTTTTAAAATTGGCATATCATGCACTTTGGATCACACCACCTTCAGCATCTTCAGCTTGAAAGAGAGAATACTAAAACCTCCATAAACTTCAACACACTTGTGGTTTCAGCTTCAACAGGAAGAAATCTGCAACTTCATATTTAGAGGGGAAACAAGCACATTTAACACAGCTGTAAATAGAGCTATTTAAACCTGATTTAATATTTGAATTTCAAAATGTAATAAGTCAGATGAATAGACCATAGTGATTGTTTGTTGCCACCTAGTGGTAGATATATTGCATTTCCCCCCTTGTTTTAAGCACAATTATCTTACTATTCAGAAATAGTAATAATAATAATAATAATAATAATAATAATAATAATAATAATAATAATAATAATAATAATATGTTACTTTTTAACCACAGACTTCTGATAGACCTTTAAAGGGTCTCCTCAGAGGGACAAAAATTTGTCTTAAGGGATTGATGACAACAGTGACATTTATTAAAGGTCCAAAGGAAAACTCTAAACACTTACAAAAAGATGTCAGACTGAAATCATGCCATACCATACCATTCATACTGTATCCAGGGTCATTTTAGAGTTATGCTACTGTACACATTTAAAATTCCAATCTGGAGGAATCATTTTATCATGTTTCAAATCATCCTTGGAGTCCAAGGGAATGTTCTGTTCTATTACAGGTCAGACCTACATCAAAGATCATGTGGAAAATGAGTTCTTGCAGGGGTACTTTGATGATAATGATGATCATGATGGTGGTGGTGGTGGTGGTGGTGGTGACTTCAGCACCATTGATGAAGCAGGCTTCATGCACACATGAGGCCTAGTTCCAGTCAGGAAATTAAATAGGAACTTACATGGTGACCTTAGCAGCAAATTTAACAACAGGGAAATTCTGAGGTCTGTACATCAGTAACATTGTTGTGACTTTAATAATTCTTTAAAACTTTCTATAATTGTTGTTGCAAGCTGATTGCTGTTTTTGCATAAAATTCAACATCTTAACATAAAATTTCTGTGCCATGAACACCACACTGACCCCTTAAAAGTGAGGGTTTTGTTGTTTCTTAGAGTTCATTCATGGTCGAAGCATCAATTAGGGGCTTAAATGTTATTATCTTAATAAAGGGTCAATGTAAGGGACTTTTACCAACAAAGCCTGTGAAGTCTCACAGTATAGAACATTAGTATATAAATACATACATTATAAACAAGTAGAACATTTAAAGAACTAAAAACTTAAGTCTAACATGTAATGTGTTGTTTGGTTTACAAACTGAGTTAATATGCTTTCATACATACAGTAAGGGCAGCATGGTGATGCAGTGGTTAGAGGTTACTGAAGATGAACGTATTAATATATATTAAAAGCAAATGCAAAATTTAAGTAGGCAACCAAGGATGATGCACTTTAGTACAGGATTGTGTAATAATGTATTGCTGTCACTCGTCAGCTGGCGTGTACACAATCTAATCTACCCTCTATTTCTATTATTACACTGTTGTTATTTATGATTAATTTCTAAATGACATCATGTTCCTTATGCAAACTCATACAAAATGATCAGAATGATGTGCATTTGTTGTTGCAGATATCCCCAGACTTAAACAGATGATAAATGCTGACCAGGGGAAACATAATGAATGATCCCACTAGAGAGCCGGCCTGTACTGCAGCTCCACACCACACGAGGGCGGTGTGACTCTGGTCCCTCAGAATGACTCCCACCATCACCTTTACGTAGGACAGCAGGCCAGTGAAGAGAATCCATGACAGGACCTAAGACACATTTAAGAATGTTTGTATAGTATCATAATATTGGATGAGATTTGTACAGAAAAGTGAGTACCAGATACTTCCTTATGCCTTTAATTAGTTACTGATAACATATAATTTAGCAGAAGACACTGGTGCAAGGGACAAGGGAATCATAATATGTGTACAAGAAGTTACTTTCTTTCGGGTGCTCTCGTCAAGGGGTTGCCACAGCGCAACATCCAATCCGCACACAACCCTTTCTGACACAACCCTCTCATTTTTCTAACCAGACTTACAGTAGGACCAGCACTGCATGTAATGTGGGGTGGTGACAGTTTAAACCCAGATCCTCAGAACCTAGAGGCTTAGCCACCTGAGCCACATACTTGAATATGTGTACAAGAAGTAAATTTAAAAGAAATTATAGCAGTCAGCTACAACATTAAAACCACCTGCCTATATTTTGTAGGTACCCATTATGACACCAAAATAGCTCTAATCCCTCAAGGAATGGACTCCACAAGAGCACTGAAGGAGTGCTGTAGTGTCTGATACCAGCGGATCCTTTAATTCCTGCAAGTTGCAATATGGGCCCTCCAAGGATTGGACTTGTTTGTTAAGCACATACCACAGTGCACAAACACACACACACAGCTGGCCATCCACATAATGTAATCGAAAATATGATTTAGACCAGGCCACTTCTTCCGGTACTCCATAGCCTTGTACCCATTGTAGGTGTTTTGGTGGTGGACAGGCATCAGTATGGGCATTCTGACCTTCCTGCAGCTGTGTAGTCCCTTACACAGCAAGCTAAAATACATTATGTCTTTTGACACCTTTCTATCAGAGTTAGCATTAACTTTTCCTGCAACTTTTGCTATAGTAACTCCTCTGTGGGATCAGAGCTGGAACCACATTTAAGAACCTTGGGCACAAATGACCCTGTCACCAGTTCAGTGTTTTTTCTTCATTAGACCACATTTGGTGGTCTATCTGTTTCACCCAAATGAGGACGGGTTTCCTGTTGAGTCTGGATCCTCTCAAGGTTTCTTCGTATGCTCTGATAGAGTTGTCTAGATATCACACTTTGGCCCTTTGCCCAGTTCCTAACACTTGCCTGGTTTTTCCTGCTTCTAAAACTGACTGTTCACTTGTTACCTAATATATCCCACCCCTTGCCATTTGCCATTGTTACATCAGTGTTATCCATGTAACCTCTCAGCTGATGTAATGTTATGGTCGATCAATGTATAATGAATTCGAATATCACAAGTCATTACAGATATCTCCTTGGTTAAAGTAAGTGACTTACAATTAAGGTTTTTCCTAGTGGTGAGTCTGGCAGCAATGGACAGGGACTCATGACAGCCATAGCCATGTTGTAGCCACCAAAACCAGTACCCAGCAAGCACAGAATACCCAGCAACACCAGCGAGCTATGAAAAACAGTGAGATGCCACACATGAAAACATCAAACCTAATAGTGTTTATTAGCTAATTATTATAGGCACACTGAAGCAAAGTCACACTGCTAATGATCTGATGGTGTAATCACAGTGGATTGGAATTAGATTCTTACAAAAAAAGAGGGTTGTTTGCTTTCTCCATCTGGAAGAATCATTAACAATTCTGTATTTACATTTATTTATTTGGCAAATGCTTTTATCCAAATCAAATTCTAACAGACCGAATGAGGAGATGAGGGTTGTGACCCTTACCAAGGGCCTGATAGTGACAGCTCAGTGATAATAGAATTTGTACTCACAACCTTCCAATCAATAGTTTAAACCCCTAACTACGGAACCATTACTAAGTATTGTACAGTTTTTCCCATTAGTGAAACTATCTTCCAATAGTATATAACATCAATATGGTCAATATGGAAATAACAGTGTCATTAGATAGTATGATATCATAGCATACCGTTTGGGAGCGAACATAGCGATAAAGCAGGCCAGTGGGTTAGCAAGTGCTGACAGAGAAGCTGAGAGATGATAGATCATATTCCCATAGGGCATGCAGGAGAATGTCTGTACTGATGTAAGTAGTCCATTGGTGGCACAGTTTGCCCACACTACCATGCAGTAGATGAAGACGAGCTCATAGTAGGAATAGTATGGCTTCACTTTCAGAAGCTTGGGCTGATCTCCAATAACATTTTCTTGGCTCTTCATGCCTGAATTTCTTGCTGCCTTGTTTTCCAGACCTCCACTGACTATTACTACAGTCCCTGGTTCAGACACCAGAGACTCAGTAGAGACTGAAAAAATCTGAGGAACATGGCTAAGCAGACAAAAAGCACCAAGGCTTATCACCATCATGACCACTAGAAAAGAGAAGAAGATCTCTGTAGAGAAGTTAGGAGAAAAGTACTGAGCTTCCAGTGTGAAGTTCTCATGGCCAGAGTTTGAGAAGTTTCCTGAAGATAGGGAGACATTAACACATTTGGCCATACCAACCCCTTGTCCCAGAGCTACCAGGGCAGGCAAAAACCCACTTAATCCTTCACCAATGAAGTAGGTGGTGATGTACTTGGTGGGGAGCTGCATCATGAAAGGCATGAAGGTGACAGAAGATGTGCAGTCCACCAGAGACAAAAAGAATGTGATAATAAAGAATGCTGTGCTCCTTGGTTGACCCAAAAACACTGTTGTCTTGTTCCAGAACACTGTCAGGAGGATGGATGCTAATATGCCAATCGTCAGGACGGCATAAATCACCAGATTCTCAGGTAATCGGCCCGGATAGAGCTTATGTACAAGGGTAACTAGAATGGGGCCAATATTGGCCAGCTGGATGATGACTGTAAGGTATGAAGGTAAGTCCCACCCTTCTGGTAGAAAATTGACAATTAATGGCAGCTCCACCCACATTCCATTAACAGCCACCCAAGATCCCAGACCAAAGGCGCAGGCCAACACATGGATACACAGCGACATTATGGAATATCCTAGCCTGAGATTTTAGTCCTCCACTCCTGAAAGAAGAGCAGAACAATAAATATTAAGAAAGCCCTTGAGAAGTTTTCTAAAAATAGAAAGTACTGAAAAAGGGGGAAAGGATCCCAAAGGACTTCACATAGATGCTTACACTGCTGTTTAAAGAGAGCCAACTAGAACAACGTAGTCATAAATAACCAGG
Organism: Clarias platycephalus; assembly: GCA_030068275.1. NCBI lineage: Eukaryota > Metazoa > Chordata > Actinopteri > Siluriformes > Clariidae > Clarias > Clarias platycephalus. The sequence goes on from JAQQZT010000040.1 coordinate 10,271,875, forward strand.
AGGCTGAGGCTTAGCAGGTGCATGGTTTCAAGCTAAACATAAAGTAAAAACAAGATTTTCATTTTTATTATAAATATGGTGCATTACATCTTTCCTTCTAAAGTGTCACAAAAAATTTGAGGGGTCAGAGATCCATTTCAATATCAGTTTGATTTAATAATTCCAAAATTTCCCTCTCCCACAAACTTACACATATTTATAGGATGAGACTAATAATCTGAATATGGGTCATGTTGGTTTCTGACAGTGGGAATGCTGAATTCAATGTTTAGATGACTATTATAATTAGACAAAGATGTGCAAGAAGGATTAAATAAAAACTATTTGTGAATGCAAATATAGAAAAAAGAACAGGCAATGAAGCATACAGTTTTATAGCTAAACCAATCAGTCCCATGCTGCTTCCCCATGTTTCCAAGCGTGCCATTCACTTCCAATTACAGAAAAACTTTCTTCTTCTCACAGTAATATTTACATGGCATATGCACATACAGTAGAACATGAACAAAATCTCCAGTATTTAATTACTGTTCTCTTTAGTAGACTACGATAAAGTGTGACGTTAACTTATAATGAGCTAAATATTCATTGAATCATTTTCACTTAAAAAAAAAAAAAAATCAATTTTCCATTTGTAATTACAATAAGCACTTTTTTTGTAGAAATTGATATAGTGATGTAGGGAGATAGCAATTTTCCATAATCGCCATCCTGCTGTACCGTACATAATGTTAACATACACTTACCAGAAACTTTAATATGATTACCTGTACCCCTTCATGAAATCAGCCAGTCATGTGGCAACAGCACAATGCATAAAATCATGCTGATACTGATGAAGAGCTACAGTTAATGTTCACACTACATATCAGAATGGTAATCTGTGTGACTTTGACCATGGCATGGTTGTTCGTGCCAGATGGACTGGTTTAAGTGTTTCACACCACACCACAGTGCCTAAAAAACATCACATTTTTAATTAATCTTTAACTGTCCACTTTTGTCAAGACTGCCCACCGTGGCTACAAATTTCTGTAATTGGCTGACAGAAGTGAAACATCCTAGATTATTCTCTACTGTAACCCAGCCACATCAAGTTTCGACCTATTGGCCATTCTGAGATGCTTTTCTTCTCGCCACAGTTGCAAGGCGTGATGATACAAGTTGACTATCAACTCAAAACATTCTGGCCAATTGCAAGAGATCAGCTATTTCTGGAATAGACTGACTCAACAATCATGTCACTGAAACATTCTGGTGTTTTATGTCAACATTATTGATGAGTAAACTGTATATAGACGTTGGATTTAGCCTCTGAATTAATGTGCCAAAAGTAGGTGAGAGGGCATAAGTGGTGTTTAAAACAAATATTAGTGCGGGTTAAGTCTCGGTTCTGAGTCTCCTGTTACCTCATTACTGATTAACCACATTATGTAATAATGGCCTGTGAGTGACCGGTCACACCTTCTTTCCCCTGTCTCCAAAGAAACGAATATAACCCCGTAAATATAAAGATAAACTTTATCAATTCCAGTAGCGATAATGTCTCCTCATTACTAAGTAACCACATGCTGAAACAAGGCATTGTGAGCAATGTAAAATGTGAAATGATAACAATTTTCAAAATGTATGTATGTTGTCTTTAGACCATAACCCAGGTTTAGGATTAAACCCAGGACCTTGGAGCTGTGAGGCAGCAATGCTACCTGTTTTTATTTACCATCTCAAACAAGTGACTAGCAAAAAACAATGGCTCTGTTTAGATGGCATGATGTTATATCCCCTAGGAGTGTATTGTCACTGCAAATCAATACAATATTCTTTGGACTGATTATCTTACAGTACATCTTAGTGGGAGCGGTCTCTTCCAGGATCATAAGATGCATCTGGAATCATTGCATAGTTTGACGTAAGGATGAAAATCATGCACATAGTATGCTATGATCTTTTCAACCCTGTGGAAGATTTTGGACCATCATGATCCACATTGCTCTTCACAGTCATCATCAAAATGCCATTTGAGGACATATCTTTTAGATAAATGCCTTTAGTCCCACTTTATACTTCCAGAGACTTGTAGAGGAATTGAAGTTGTTCTGGTGGCTCAAAGTGACCCAACAACTTGGTTAAACACTTAATGTTTTTCCTTTAATTTGTTACCCTCTGTTACTTTAACTGAGATAAGAACAGTAGATCTAGTATTGGTGACTGTACAAGCACTGTGGTGGCTAGATTAGTAATGCATTAGACTAATATATTTAAATCACCCAGGTGAACATATAAAACTACTTTCTACATAATTTTCTGTCCATGCATGTAAAAGGAGCAGTTCAAACAAAAACAGTTCAAAGAATATAATACTATTTATGTTGTATATCTTCTATCTATCTATGTTTAACCTGATGTAAATTTAGTTTCTAGTAACTTGGCATGTACTTTATTACTATAGACTGTGTAAAAAAGTAAGGATATATGGATGTAGACAAAAATACTGAAAGGAAATGTTTGCACAGAACCCAGTGTCAATTACAATATATCTGACCTGTGCACATTCTGATTTTAAGACACACTTTCTTTTTGTGACTAAATATATAAAATAAAATATTAAACCTATGCCACAAAAGAATTCCTATTATCCCACATTCGCTTCACCACTATCAGCTCATAAATGTATTACTCACAGTTTGAACTAGTGGAAGAACCGGGTCCAGAGGTCCTGTGCGAGGTCACAAAATTTCACCGCACTGTTGCTTTTTAACAGCAGCAACAGTGAGGAAAAACTCCAAAAAAAAAAACACTCAGAACCACAACAACGTAGCACCACCATCCTGCCCTCACTGCTTCTTACTTTTACTACTAGTGTAGCATTCAATTCATTATTAACCTGATTTTTATGACTACATTTACAGCAGTGTTGCACTATGCTGGATATTAAATTATATTTTCTTTTTATGGCCAGATTATATAAAAAAATAAGCCTATCAAGGTGCCCTTTATACTTACAGTAGACAAGAGATCCAGGCAGTTTTGTTTTGTTGACATTTGCTTTATTTTCCTGTGCAGTCCAAACACTTAAATGAGACTCATAATGAAAAAGATGAGTATGGAGTGAGTACTGGCATGCTGAACTTTTTGAGATGTTTCGGTTGGAATCAAATTTACACATTACACAAGGGAAGACATATGCATTTCATAAAAAAAAGGTTTTAATTGCCATTCCTTAGAGAGAACTCTTAAAGGTTCTGTACAAAACCTAGTATGTTTCCTTTAAGTATCCAATGTGTCCAGCAATGGGTGTGTGTGTATGTATATATATATATATATATATATATATATATACAGTATATACACACCAGTTCGGAGAAAGTATTATAGGCAACCAAGGGTTATTGCTGGATAAAACAGGTCAATGCTGGCCTTGATAGAAAGGGACCAGAAGTGCACCATGCACTTCCATGCCACCATGCAAGCGGCAGGGAAGGCAAAGACTACCAACCCAGCCCCAAATTTCCCAGACCCAGATTGAGCATCCATGGGATGCACCAGACAAACAAGTCTGATCCACAGATACCAATGAACTTACTCATATACTGCATTCCAGGATTTAAAATACAATAAAACTTGAAATGAGACAATTGAATAAGAGCATTGCTTAACTGGAGCATTGCTTAACTAGACACTTTAAAAATTGTTGAGACACACCTGACCTGTTTTTTTTGTATTTTGTCTTGGCTAAAGATATTCCACAGATTATTTAATAAACCAAGAGTTCATTTTACAAGGCCCCTGGAAACACAGCTTTATCATATAACAGGTCTGCCAAAGGATCATAACTGAGTACATTGAGCTCTGACTGTAAAAGTACAACAATGCTACCGGTGCTCTTGCATGTGTCCTCATTAGGGGGCGCTACAGCAGCTCATTCTATACACACATTGATTTTGGCACAGGGTCTTTAGATGAGATGCCCTCCCTGACACAATCCAACCTGCACCATTGCAAGCCCATAGACTGGGTGTGGTGCACTGGCTGGAACACAAACTCATGCCTCCCACATGGAAGGCAAGAAGCAGACAAGAACTGCATTGTATATACTTGTCAGTGTGTGATAAATGATTTTTTAATGTAGCCATCTTCAGAAAATCTGGAGCAAAGTTGTGGAATATTCGGAGATCTTCACAGGAACACTTTGCATGAGACTGGAATACACACTGTATTGGAAACCACACACATCTACTTTTTTTCCTCTTTTTTTTTTTTATTCAGACTTGGCAATTCACTTACCATGTATGTTTTATTGAGACGTTGGAGTAAACCAGAGAACCCAGAAAATTGTGCGGATATACTGTTGATGTCAAGATGTCAATCCATAAAGGGATCTCATTTGAAACGTGAGTGCGAACAGCCCTACAACCCACCTTCTAAAAATAATGTTTTTCAGTGCTTTTTCCAACCACATTATTTTAGGCACTTTTTTATTAAACTTTTCTCTTTTTATTCAGCTCTTTATCAAGTTTCTCCTGCTTGCAATATAGGCAAACGACGTTAAGACTAGCCGTAATGTGTATGGATTTCCGTGGTTCAGCAAGAACATATTTTATATTTACCCAGCTTTAAATATCATTTGACAACTGCAACTTGCAAATACCAAGACTTTACTATTGAACATCTACAGCGACATTACAATGCATAAAGCTGAGCTGAACTGCACTCGAGCAAAATATTTTCGATATGAAAATGCCAAAAATACAACCACAAGTCACACTCAATAAGATTATTTATGATATTATACAATCTGAATTTATAACAAATAATAACAAAAACAAAGATTAGTAAGATGCACAGTATTGAAATGACTTGTCGCGAGACAACCAAAGAACGGCTCGCTCATCTTTCGGTCAGAAAAATGAGAATTGTGGAGGACCGTAGAGGGGATGTGCGCGAGTTGAGGCATGAGTTCGTTCCAGATGAGGTTTGGATATGCGCATGAGAGACAGAACAAGCCAGACAGAGCAAGGAAGAGTTTGCACATTTATGAATTCAAGGATGCCTGATCAGAGTGAGAGAGAGAGAGAGAGAGAGAGAGAGAGAAGGAGAGAGAGGAATGAAAATGAATACAAATGAGAAAGAAACAAAAGGCTAAAGGCAGACTGTGTGTGTAATTGCAGTATAGTACAGTCTCAGTTGGTGTACACTTGGCCCTCAGGCGGTTGTGGGAGCTTCATGTTCTCTTTACACATCATGAGTCTTCTAAGCTCCTGCAGCACCACTCGGATACTGTAGGAGTCCTGCCACTTCGCCAAAGATGACACTGCCCTCGGTTCCACCTAAACACACACAAAGTCATGATAGCAACATGAATCTCACGCACACTCTCATAGGATGTCATAGCAGCAACTTTTCTAAGTAATGCTCATTAAAGGGATAGTTTGGGGTTTTTTTCCAAATGTGTCCTCAATCAAAATTAAAGTGCATACAAGTACATTTCTCATAATAAGTTTACATACTCTGCCACCCAGAACGCAGGTACAATACAAGTCATCAGGGTCAAATTCCACATCCCTCGTTCTGTGCAAAAATGCAAACAATGCTGAGAATTTAGCTGAAACTACTAAACTTTCTGGAACTAGTCAAATGGCTTAAAATTCAAAGAGTTAAATTTGTACTGAATAATTGTAACTTTGAAAAATACCAACTCAATTTAGTTCAAGCAGTAGCTTTAGCTGCAGTAGCTTTGTAAGAGTCTCAGCTGAACTTTGGAATGCATTTTTGCACAAAGCAAGGGTTGTGGAATTTGACTCCCATTACCTATATTGTACTCGTGTTCCGGGTGACAAACTTCATGGATACATATTTCCTCCTCACTGCATTTCCATGTTAGCTAATCCACCATATTCCAAACCAGTTAAAAGTTTGGACACAACATTTAATTATTTTTTAGTTTGTTTGTTTAACGGTTTATTTTCTATATTCTAGAACAATACTGGAGATTTCAAAACTATAAAATAACGCATTATACACAATTATGCAATGAAGTAGGGCTGAAACGATTCTTCAAGTAACTCGAGTAATTCGATTACAAAAAATGATGGAGGTAAAATCTTATTTTAAAAGCTTGCATTATGTTTTTGCGCAATTAATTTTTGACAGCGTGCTTTTGACACAGCGCGCTTCCGGAGTAAATACCAACGAAGAAGAAGCGTTTCGTCACCCAAAAAGCAGAAGGAGACGCAAACAGTTAGCTGTGTAAATGGCTGCAAAATGGAAGGGAGCGATAAAAATATCAGCGAGCCAAGAGAAGAAGAAACTAGGAAGAGAAAACTACAAAAATTGTCAGTAAAGGCTTATATGTTATGCCTTAGCTATAGATGTTGAAACTTTCAGTTCTGAAAGTTTAGTTGCACACACACCTTAGTGTTTTTGTATAATTATTTATTTCAATGTGTGCCTTAGTTTTTTTTTTATACTTAAAGTCATTTGAAACACCTTTTTTTTTAGTTTTTTTCTGAGAAAAGGCATTAAAATACTAATGTATGGCTCTGTAATGCACTTAATTCATCTCAGTCAACTTTAATACCCCTATATCACCTATGTGGTTTCGCACGGTGGCCGGAAGTACGGTTCATCATGATTCACCGCGAGTTTTGGCATTGCGATTACGATTCCATCTTTCCACGCAAAAAATAGGAAAACATTTTAACGTGGGGTTTTTTTGGCAGTCCTCGCGGAAGCTTGCGGACCTTGCAGAACTTCACGGAACGTCGGTGCGGCGGCAATCGCAGCGGCTCACGGCGCCTAACACCGCATCTCACCGTGAGATAGGGGTATAAGCTATTCCTTGTATTCTTGGTTCTTCTCAAAATTCAACAGATGGTGGTGTACATTTTTTAAAACACACTTATGAGTGAACTAAATTCCACGTACAGTTCTAGTTTACAAATAAATCAGCATTATCGTCAGAGTTGGGGGGGTTTGAGGGGGACTCACCACACCACTGGAGTTGTGTACACCATTTAAATTGATCTTTGTCACAAATCGCACAAACGGAGGCGTTTCTGGATATCTGGGTCCACACTCCACTCGCAGACTGTACATCCTGTTTTCGTAGATAGTCTAAGAAGAAAAGTAGGGGATAAAAGGAAAAAACAAAGAAGAGAGACACACCAGACAGCCACATAAGAAAAGGCCATGTTGATGTTTTACACCAAGCAATTTTTCTTGTTGTACGCGAACAGTAAAGGTCACAATAAAACAGTAAAGGTCACAGTACGCGATCCAATAAAAAACAAGAGAAAAAAAATAAAGCATTGACATTCAACAAGTTAGTAATCCATTTTACTCCTTAACGAAACATGACATTAGATGTGTTAGATCTGTCGAATTTAAGTTACTGTTTCTCACAGCAAAAATGTCAGACTGACACGGAGGATGTGACTCATCATTCTTTATAAAGCAGGAGGCCAGAAACCGATATGACTAGAAGATCAGTATGACAAGTCAAGGATCTAAAAGAACGATTGAAGGGCTATGGAACATAAATTCCTAGTTTACAAAACAGATAAGTGGGTAGACCTCACAAGTAACTCTTTGAACGACGTCAATCCTGAAAAAGAGTGCAGGGCAAATACCTTGCCGGTGTGCTACCACAATGGGCTAGAGTAAGGTTCTTGAGCACATGCATTTTGTATGAAACCCAGTGGAAAAAGGGATGGGGAAAAAAAAAGATTTCTGTGTGGTTAGATATGTGCACAGACTGCACGAAAAGAAACATCAATTGAGATGAAACTGGTACTGCAGCAGCCAAACCATCAATAATCATGTCATGAAACATCTTCAAGTGGAAGAAAAATGACCTTAATATAACTATTCATGATTCAAAGTAACTCCTAGTTACTTAGGTTTACAGCTGCATTCACATTACCAGTTGGAAGTGATTCAATTACGATTTTTTTATGTGACATATCAGATTTTTAGGGCTGTCTGTACGCACCAACCTGATGGTTTTCAGATCGGATCTGAGTCACTTTTGAATGTGGCCTCGAGTTACTTATGCGGTTTCATATCAGATATGTTATCATGCGACTTGAATGAGAACAGGCAGATCGGAATTCATGCGACATAAGCTGGAATCTCTAATGAAAATGGTTTTAATCGGATTAAAAAATATTATACATGTAAAAATGGCTACTGTCAGTCTCTAAAAGAGATGGATAAAAAAAACGATTCAGTTACATATCACGATTCTTTCATGCAGCAATTCGTGTATTGGCACACTGACTCCAAATTCGATCTTTTTTAATTTATTGTTTGATTTATACATATTTGATTCTGCGGTAGTAAAATGGTGTCATTCCTCTATAATCCTACAGGTGGTACGCTCTGAACTATTAGTATTTCTCCAGGCTTAACAGTGTCCTGTGTGGTAGATGATAATTATTTGCCCAGCTTGTTGAAAATTGTAACAAAATCAGGAAAAAAATTATATTGAATCAGGATAGTTATAAAATCATGACACTTATAGAATCGCAATACAAATTGAAACGACAAGTAGATATTGCGAAAATATCGTTTCAGGTGATCCCCGGTGATTCCTGTCCCTAGTCTCCAAGTTAAATAGTTCAAAACTAGTCAGACCAAGGGTAGAGATGGAGAAATCAAATTTATCATTTTACTGTTCAGTGTAATGAACAATCCTATAAATCTTGCCTCTATGCTATAGTCAAGGGAAATGCCATTTGTATAAGAGAAGGCTGGATTTAGCATAAGCAAACATGGAACGACAGCATGGTGCACAATGAGTTCCACTGAAGTAACCATTAAGTACATCACACTAATTAAAGTGCAGCACAGCCAAACTGTAAATATTTGCGATAATACAAAAGAGAGACAACAAACAGCGGCAGGAGATGTGAATTACACATGCATGCTTCTTACAGTGGCCTAATAATTTTGCTACTTGTCCAAATATTGACTTAATGTTTATTCTTTTTCACCATAACATTGTTTATTACACAGTGCACGTGTCTAATTTTATAAAAGGATGTGACCCACAGGATGATGCTGACAGAACTTTACCCGTGGTGGTCCGATGATCATGCCTCTCCAGCGCGTCAGGGTCATGTCATCATCATCCTCCAGTCCCCAGCTCACAGTTCCATCCCCGACTCCTTTCTGGCCTTCTTCCAGCTCCTCCAGCAGACGGAAGTTGCGTGGCACCTTCACGCCTGACCACAGAAACACATGTCACTTAAAAAGAGCAGCCAGAAATGCCACAGCTACCTAATAATAATAAAATTCAGATTTGACAGCATCTAATATTCCTTTAGGAGTTGAAATGTGTTATTAAACTCCAATTAGTGTGTGTGAAAACTCAGTCTGTATAACTGCAAAACTATTTTAAAAAATTTAAAAAATAAATAAATAAATATATATATATATATATATATATATAATAATCCAACATGCAATCCTGCAAGGCAACGTGATTCATATGCTCATATGTTCTAGCTGAAAACAGAAGCTGGTGAGGGCAAGTTGCAGAAGACACAGCTCAGGGGCAGGGTTTTCACACTTGGATTTCTGTTGCAGATGTAAAGGACCTTCGCTATTTCTTTCAAGGGCATGTGCACCAAGAGGCCTAAACCTTAGAACCTTGTTTTAAAGCATTAGTCAGAGACATTTGTCATGGTGCACTACATTCATCTCTTTCTCCTCCTGCAAGTTCACACAAGCATCATTGAAAAAGCTTGGATGCCATCTGCATTACCTCATCTCTCTCTTTCACACACATACATATACATACATACATACAGACACACACATTTCCACTGCAGTATGTAGATTTTGTAAAGCCACCAGCAATATACATGTCCATTTTAAATGGTGCACTCCACAGTCAAAGCAACAGTACATTTCCCCTCATACACACAGTGCATACATAGTGCAAACAATAGTGTTTTATGCAAGACATTTTCACAAATTAAACTTTCAAAGAATAATTTCTCCTGAGTCACCGGCTCACACCTAGGCTGCCAAGAACTTTTCCACCGAGTGACTCCACAAATTGCAGTGGCACATGCAAATGCTGACTTTGATTTCTGCTCCTTATTAATTTTTTTTTTCTTTCCAATGATGAAATATGTCATGCAAAACTGCGTTACAGTATGCATCAAGAATTTCTAAAACCCAAATAAAAGCAGACGAAAAAAGGGGGGGGCGGGAACAAGATAAGGGCATATCCAGAAATGCTGAGTAAGATCTAGGGGCCTGTAAGATATTGCTGAATCATACTAACCTTTTTTTTAAATTTTTTTTTTAAATGGAACATATTATGACAAACCCTTCGGAGTAATGTTCCATATGAGACCCATAATTACATTTAAGACATGAGATGATTTCAGATGAGGTTTCTGGGTAGTGCCTTTGCAGTAAATATCATTCACATGTCAATCAGCTGTGTGAATATTGCCAAACCAAAGGCACTGACTATTCTGGTTAATAGATAAAAATGTTTGTAATGCATGTGATATCTGATTAAGAGAGTAAAACTCTGCATTTCACTACGACTTATATCATTTACATTGTGTATGAATGATGCTGCAGTGCTGTTGAAATGAACCTGTTATTATGCTGTGTTAAAAAATGAATAAAAATGCTTGTTTGAAAGCTGAAGAACAAACTTATAATCAGGAAGAAATCAAATCCAACGCCCAGTATTATTCACTGAGTAACTGGTTAATATTTTCCTCTCAATCAACCAAGCTTTAAAGGACAAAGCAGCTGAATTAATAAACCTAGCACAACATATCCATGACAATGAGCTACCGATTCGGTTCATTTACAAACTCATTCTTCTTATTTATTTTCAAGCGTTTTTAAAGATTGGACTCAGTTCACATTTAGGCACCATTAAAACCCCGACTTTAAAGGAAGGCAATTGAAGAAGCTCAGAAATAAGAAAGCTAACATTCATTTATCCGCTTGTTAGCCGGTAGCTTTGCTAATAGCAGCAAAGTGCGCTGCTGCTCAGCTCAACTGCCGAGCAATGACACCACTACTAATGTATTTATTATAAACATACCTAAACTAACACCCAACTCTCATCTCAGGCTTATCGGCGACCCGTTAGCTTTCCCGTGCTATGCACTAAATCAGACCTGAAAAATGAGGGAAATGATTTACCTGATCCGGCGGCGACCGCCATTTTGAAACTAAACAGTTAACGTGTGCGCGCACGCACACGTGGACGCGCTCAAAGCGAGCAAAATGCGCGTGCGCGATCAAACCATGTACAGGGTAAATGCAGAACTAATATCGCATATGAAAATATTTTGGGTTTCTATTGGCGTGGCTATCTAATACATCTATTATGTTACTGTAGTTAATTAAAATAAATGTAATACATTCTTAAGAAAAAGAACTGTGTAGTAAAATTGATGAAAAGCTTTTTTATCATATTTAGACATTAGACATGTACAAATAATTTTTTTTTTTTAAATCATGGCTTAAACATGCTACTTTCACATTAGGCACAACTGATTTATAGGACCAGTTGCTCCACCCTCCGTACTCCCCCGCTGGCCAGCATTTACATTGTTTTTTGTTCTCTGTTCTCTGGTACAGATAACAAAAAATAACAAGGTAATGCAGAAGCTTTTTCAATGACGCTTGTGTGAACTTGCAGGAGGAGAAAGAGATGAATGAAGTGCACCATGGCAAATGTCTCTGGCTAACAGCGCAAACTATAAATAACAGCGATTAGCCAGTCAGAATTCAATATTGCAACGCACTTCTTCGCGTTATTTTTTCCGCGCTGTTCGCATTTTCACAACGGCCAAGAGCAACAGTTCAAGCACAGTTTTTGAGATATTTCAAAAAGAAGATAACTGAAGCTATGATATATACACACAAATCCGCTCAGCAAAGACGCTGTAATAGTAATAATAATTATTATAAAAGATGAGTTCTTTACCCAATTTGTGTAATTTCATTCTCAATTTAAAGAAGACGTTTTGTTTCTTCATTAGACTTTGGTGGCTTCACCTACATGCATGGGTACAAAATGGTCAAAAATAGATTTTTAAATGCCATAATAGTAATTTAATTATTTGTGTGCGTGCATGTGTGTGTGTGTGAGAGAGAGAGAGAGAGAGAGAGACTGGTGCATAGTCATACAGTACTAAAATATACAGTACTATTCAATTATTTAACTACTACTGTTTATGTAGATTTTTATTCTACTCTTATAATCCTCCCCAGATGAAAGTTTTGACAATTGCATGTTTAAATGCAGGTTTGGATTTGATGGCTCCAAGTTGATTTAATTGAGCTTACATTTTGTTAATAAAATTGTAACATATTTCACAATCATTTTGTATGGTTAGTTGTATCATTACTGTAATATTATATGACCTGGAGTCATATTTCTAATGGATCTATTACATCATGTAGTATTACTCATCAGGTGGCACACCTCCAGGATACTCAGGTTTCATACGTTTTCTTCCTGTTTGCATAGGTCTCTTTAAGATCATATGTTTTTCCTTGCCTTCTAAATACATTTTCTGGTCGTAAAAGTCACAGAATCAGATGGGTCAAATTATTGACCTGCATCAAGAACAGAACACATTTAAATTACTGGAACTGAATTAAGAACTGTCCAAGATGTCATTAAAACTTTTAAGATAGCGCTGAACCATGAATCTTGCTAAAAGAATGTAGTCATGAATGTCCTTGATCGGAGATCACATCAACACTTGATGTTGCCTCACACTTGGTGATGTTGACAGTATAAATAACAGCAATGTTTAATATTGCAAGTAAAAGCATTTCAACATACAATATAACGAGAACTCAGAGGATTGGAACTAAATGTACTTGCAAGCAGGAAGATTGGCTGTGTGTGTAAAAGTACATAGCTTCCATCCCGTCCTTCTCCTACCTTTTGTCCAGTGTTTTAGGAAAAGGCTCCAGATCTACTTCAACCCTGACCAGGATAACATGCTTACTCTTAGTGGGAAAAGGGTTGTATTCTAAATGTTTCATCCTTGTTTTTCTTCTTTATTTCATAGGACAATCTTTATAGCAACCTAAGAATCCTTAACTAGCCAAAGAGCCGTGAGGAACATTTTCTAATCATGCAGCTTATGGAGATGTAAATAATAATTGAGCCATTGTATGTATTTTGACCAAGTTCCTTCAGTAATGAGATCTCTGATGCAACTTTGAAGGCGATAGATATATCAGTTGCATTATGTGACTGTTAATTTTGCAACCTTAAGAAAATCTAAAACCTGGAGCCTATCCCAGAAGACTTTAGGCACGAGGCAGGACACACCCTGGACAGGGTGCCAATCCATCGCAGGGCACACACACACACGCATGTACACACGCGCGCACACCACAGGCAATTTGCGAATACCTAATCTGCATGTCTTTGGACTTTGCAGTAAGATGCACCATGTGGGAATTGCACCCTCAACCCATGAGGTGCGAGGCCACAATGCTAACCACTACACCACCACTCCGCCCCTCAAAAATCAAATCAACATTAAAAAAAAACAGTGCAATGATTATATCTGCTAGTTTATTAATTTTATTCTAAATATAATATATACATGTAACATTAAAGTCTTCCTATTTGGGAGACAACAGAAAGGCATCAAGGCATTTTTTTTTATATTTAAGTTTGAATTGCCACAAAAATCCACTTCAATCAAACTCACATGAAAACTGTTCACGCAGAACAAAACTTCAATCATGTTAACAAATCTGAGACCTTACGGTGTGAAATCAACTAAGAAAGTGCTACAGACGTATTACCTCCCCACTTTACACTGCTGCCTTTTTAACATAGTGTTCAAGCCAAATACATTAAAGTTGGACATGTACAATCAAATAAAAAAAATATGACATCCAATTATTTTAACACCCATGTTCGTGAATGTGAAGAACTAGACACTGACATTCAATTTTGTTTCTGTTCAGTCAGTGTTCTGAGCACCATCATAAGTTCAACACACCTAAAGCCACATTCAGTTATGAAATCGGGTAGTTTAGTACACCATAATAATAATAATAATAATAACAACATATTGATAATTTTAGACGAAAAGGCAAATGTTATGATATTTCATGGGAAAATTAGTTTATAAATCCAAAGCAACAGCATTAACGTCGTAAAGTGGATCCTCAATGGCGGTAACACGAAAGTCATTTATACAACAGTACTATGCACTGTATTTAAATAGATTTTATAGACATTTTTTTTTTTTCAATGTTGACCTATTGGGAGATTATGACTCAAAGATTTGAACATGACTTGAACCTAGCCCAGCACTGATGGAACAACCGTTTAATATCTTAACAAACTAAAATATTGAATGGAGAATAAAATAGAAGTGCCAATGATATTAAATTAAATTAGTGTGGATTTTTCTATGGGATCCAAGATGTATGCATGATTACTTTATTCACAAACATAGCTCTCATTCACAGAGTTTCTATGTGAATATGCCTTTTTACAGTCTTAGCGATAAGTACTCTTATGAGAAAAAACTGTGCATTTACCCCTTTCGGTTCTCCATGGCTTCAATTTACACGAGCCTAACAACACTAAGACATACCAAGCAAGTGAAATAATCTCAATGATCAGTATCAAATGTTGAAAACACAACGAATAAACCTTAATTTACAAACCCATAATTGAAAAAAAAATACTAGAAATAAACAATGTACAAAATATCTGAAAATGTGCACATTTCACAAATCAATTTGAAAAGGAAAAAAAAACCTGGCAGTTGTTCTTATGCTCCATGTAATTTGACACCTTTATAATTAATGACCTTTTAAAGTGTTGACCCATCACATATCCAACAGTACTATTAAAAAAAAAAAAAAAAAAAAAAAAGGCATACTGGCAAATGATTGAACATTTCCTACATAAGAAACCCCCAAATTGTTGTGGTTTAACCAAGGTTTAGATTTGAAAATCTTAAAATGGAGGATTACACTTAATGCATCTCAATCTGTTAAAGTACAGGAGAACAAGATCAACAGCTGACAAATAGTGAAAAAAAATAATGGCACCAAAAAAAGAATAAAAACACCTTTGGACAACAACGTGATTGTAATTCTTAATATAACACCTTGTTTATACAAGAAATATATTCCTTCTAGACACATCACTTACTATATCATTATAGATTCATTTAATTTCAAGTAATAACCTCAAAGAGTGCGGTTGCAAAAAGGACCAGCACTAGCTATTTCGCTTAAATACCTCTGCGTAAAAAAATCTATATTTATTCTATTTTTTCCCTAAATCAAGCAAAGATGTGTAGTCAGTTTATGGCAAGTAGTAAACTATTTAAAAAAACTAATTTTGTGAAGAGAATATACACATAACTTGCAGTTCCACTACATAGTGAGAACAAACCAGTGGAATAAGGCGAGTGACCAGGTTAGTATTTCAGTGTTACTTGATATTGACATTATTTAAAAAAAAAAAAAAAAAACTATGATATAATCATGATTAATATTCTTTTGGTCGATTTTGTACATATTCTGCGTTTATATGGCAATTATAAACGGCTTTATGACTAGCTGTATGAAGCTGATGGAAGTGTTATAATATACAAATTTTAAGAGTAGTTCACGATGCTCAAATAACTGACCCAAAACCCTTTGTCGCTCACATGAACAGACTAACAGTACAAGATCATTCAACTGAGCGGCCATGCTTAACTACGTTTACTTGATCATTTAAGACGTGAAAAATAAGATTATAGAACTACATGACTACATGAACCTTTCCTATGCATCTACTGTATGTTGTAATTAGATTTAGGATTTGTTTAGCTCTTAAAGCTCCCACTGAAAATTCAGTTTAAAGCACAAGTACAAATGTTACAAATAGGTGTGTTTTAGAGCACCCGTGAATAAATAGAGCCAGAACATTAACAGGAGAAAATGTTGTTGTGCAAAAAACAAAGCACTTCCTTTGTAGATGTGTAACAGTGTGTGTGTGTGTGGGGGTGGGGGGGGGCATATTGTAACAAGAGCATGTACGATCAATTCACATACCAAAGATTTCATATGGAGGATTCGTATTTGGAGTGAAAAGTGTAAATTGTGGAGTGTGTTTGCGCAAGTGTGTGTATGTGTGTGTAACAAACCAGATTCAACTGTCTCTGCTGCATGTACTGCATAAGTAAGGCGGACTGAGGAAAGACTGCATATTTAACGGCTTTGTCTGTTCAGACATCAGCGACAAGTGAAGACACTGGTTCCAGCCCTCTATTATAATAAGCCATGATGTCAGTGAAAAGAGAAGGGCCGGGAAAGAGGTGGTGTCCTTGCTGCAGACAGAAACAGCGAGAGAGCGAGAGAGAGAGTAGGCCTAGAGTTAATTGAACTAGTCAGTCTGCAGGAATCTGTGAGCTGGGTTTGTTTTAAAAAGGCATCTGTTTGAACTGCAGCTCGCTGGTCAAGTTTTTTTTTTTTTTTTTTCAAATGTGGATTTTAAATTTTGCTTCAGGTTTCAAGTTTTTTTTTCCACAGGGCATTTTTGGATACTTAATACCCCAACAGCGGAGGTAAAATGGCTTCTTTGTGTAGGAAAAAAGGGAGAAAACCAGTGAGTATAAAAACAGATTTAAGTGCTGTTGCTGGATGAGGAGTGCAGAGAAGTATTGCTTGCAAACACACTCTCCACTCGTCTCCTCCTTTCTTCTCTCTGTGGGCTGGAAGCTTTTTGCATTATCAGCATCATTCAGGTATTATCATCATCATCCCCACTGGATGGGTCAATGCTCGGGAGCTGATGAGGAGGACATGGAGACTGGACCTCTGTGCAGAGGAATGAGGTAGGAGAGGGACACTGGCACCAGAGGAACATTACTGGGTTTTCTGAGCCCATTTCAAGTCATCTGATCTGGGCTTCTCTCCTGTCAGGCTCTGGATGATGTCTTCCAGATTCCTCCAGAAGCCAAGCTTCTCCATGGGGTAGTTCAACCAGCCTGTATGCAGACACACGAATAAGTCAATGAATTTTTGTGTTAAAACATTATAGTACATCACACCATGTGCAAAAGCCTGTAATGTAATGTTAAACAGGAAATAAACAGTGCAATGTGTGAAGATAAAGATTTGTGTGTTTGTGTGTGTGTGTGTACCTGTAGTAATGCAGAAATAGGTCTCGTGAGGCGCTACATGATGAACTCTGTGGTGTTTGCGAGGGAGAATGATGTGGCAGTCCTGCAAGAAGGTGACCCAGCGTGGCAGTCCAAAATAGGTGTGAGACCACTTATGGATCTGATTGGTCAGTGTCACAAATATGCCCAAAGAATAAAGGTAGCAGTACCAGGGGAAGATATGATAAATCTCCACTGTGGGAAGAAAAAAAAAGATAATAAAAGAAGATGAGACATTTACCTATGGTGCTTGTATGGCAGAATAAATTCATGGAGTCTGTGGATTTTATTTTTGTGCCTGTGCACCTGTAACTTTATGGTGTATGCCTGACATTTTGCTTATTTGTCTGGGCCCAAGCCATCACCAGCCCAGCTGCTATTTTTAAAAGTGCTAACTTGGGTAGAGACATGCAATAGGGAGTGTGACTTTCTAAATCTGCCAGCATAGTGGTATTTTCAAACCCACTTTGGTCCAAAATTGTGCTTGTTCACATGGACTCGTATGACAGACGCTCTAGATAATCTAAGTCTAATAAATGTATTTTAAAAAGCGTCATTTAACAGAGAGAAAATAAGTGTCAATATGGTTGTGTTTTCCTTAAGCTTAAGACTTAGAATTGATTGCATTGTACAGTTTATCTCAAAAAATGTAAATATTGTGAAAAAGATTTGTTTCATTGTCATTAAATTCATCACAAGTAAAGTGAAATATTTCAAACCTTCTTATTTTTCATTTAAATGAAAATTTGACACACTTTCAAACCTACTTGCTGATCGCAACTGGAGCACGGTTACCTTTGGTCACTAAGATCTGACTCTTACGTTTTGCTTTTTTCCTTCACTTTTCCTAAATTTTATTTTATTTAGGTTTTTTTGTATTAAGTCACATTTCTAATTGAACTCACTCTATATGTTTGGATGCCATTTAATTATTACTTCTATTGCTAAATTAGAAGCATTAGATTCATTATTTTTTAAATCTGTGTCTGGTGTCTGTGTTTCATTGGCTTGCTCATAATGAACCAAAGGTCTCCTGAATCTGGCCTTGTCCATTATTCACAGGTACAACTATATAGTGCCACCTAGTGGCTACATGTGCACTAAACTACCAGATTGTTTATGGTGATGTTTGTAAAAGTATGCAGTGCAGATTCCTAGACTCTTTATTCACTGGTCAGAGCATCTGAAGTAAAAATAAAAAAATATATAGAAATTATCCAGTGTGCATGAGAAAGTTTCTAACTAGTAGCTTTTGGTGCATATAAGAAGTGCTTTCATGTGGAGCGATACGTTTTGGATCCACTGGTTTCTCATTTTAACACATCCAACCCCGCACAGCAAACTACTGAATATTATGCTCTAGTAGAAATTAATTGCCATATGATTTGTAGTAAATGTAAATATTTCTATTTTACATATCCAACCCTAAACAATAAACTACTTAAAAAAATATGCTCTAAAACACTATACTGTACGACAGATTTAGAGCTTCTGTAGGACAAGAATTGTGCAGTTGTTAGGTAAATCCTCTTGTTAGACAGCTTTTAGACAGTTTAGCTTAAGTTTTGGAATTTTGTAACTAACGTTCAGGAAACTCGTAGGTGATTAGAGAACATCATGAATAACCAAGAACTGTCAAGAATTTCAGTTCGGGAAAGTGAAAAATACTATTACTATTATAGAGATGAGAAGGAAAAAAATCCATTCAGTGATGTATTGTAATTCTTTAGTGTGGCAATTCATGCACCACCACACTGACTCAGAAGTCAATTTTTTACAATTATTTTTTAATTCATATACGTTTGCATTTGAGGTAATGAAATGTTGCAGCTCCTCTATAATCCTACAGGTGTTGGGTTTTAAAATTTGTTTAGAATTGTAACAAACATAAAAAAAATAATCATGATAAAAAATCATGATACATTTACATGAAGGCATTTGGCAGACGCTTTTATCCAGTTTTGAAGTTTCCATGATTGGATAGGCGGGGTGGGGGTTTGAATTAAATATTGAAGAAACAAATAGGTCTTAAATCATCATTTGAAGGTTGCCGGAGACAGATCTGAAGATTGTGATCGGAACCTAGGTAACGTGATATTGGTTCAGGTGGTCGCTGGTGATTCCCATCCCTAATAATTAACATGATCAACAACATTCGTTATATACGTATGATTATGATTATAACTACACAGGGACATAGTAGTGCTGTTTATAAAGTTCACTCAGTACTTTATAAATATTCGGTATAAGCAAGATGGGTAAAAATGCATAATAGTGTTTCCATTGCATACCTGCTGTATACTGTATGTGTGGGAATGTGGTAACCCTTTGTCTTCCTCACCTGGTGATAGAGTGTAAAAGTTGTAGGCCATGTTAGCCAGGGGAATGATCGTCAGCATGCAGTTATCGCCGTTTGTCTCTATGAAATCGTGCCGTGTGATGGCTGTGGGATCGATATGATGTTCCCGAAACGGACGGATGAAAGCCTGCGGGAGGGGAGAGAGAGAGAGAGAGAGAGAAACTTTGAATCGTGGTTACCTGCTCCACTGAGACAGAAAACACCACACTGTTCATAAACACAAGATTCTCACTCGGCACTCTCCTGAGATGAGAACAGAGCACCATCGAAGATCAACGGTATCTTTCTGACAGTGTTAAAAATTTAATGTCCCCACAACACCTGAATGATTTAAAAGAATGAGATGTGGAGCACAACTTGGTGCTGTTATCTGTAGCTACACTGAATGTTAATGGTATTAATGAGAAATGTGTTTCTTTCAAATGGCCAGTTCATAGCTATGGGGAGTTCTCTGAGCCTGTTAACGTAGTTATTTTAAAGTACATTTATAGTTAAATAGAAAAGCCAAGTAGAGCATGTCCACTTCCATACCTTTCCAAAGATGGGCAGATCCACAGACCCCCACGTGTCAGCCCCCCAATGGACCAGCCCGGAGGCAAAGTCTGCGGTAAGAATTCCCGCCACTGTACACACAAACAAGCACACACACGTATAAAATAAATCTCTGTATGCTAAGAGTTTCTCAAATGCTTGCTTCAGTAATCCAGCATCTTCATAACAACAGGCTTTAGGACTTAAGACAGACAGCGTAGACTATATTCAAAATAACTGAAAATATTACAAGAAAGTCTGATTCTTGCCATTTAAGTTATTGCCATTGTGAACTGACACTTTTTATTCCTTTTATGTCTGTACACAAATGTTCCTGAACACGGGCTACACCAGCCGTTCACAAACTTAACAAGGATGTGAACCTGTCTGAAATGTGAAAATCTTCCGTGGCCCAGCCAAATCTTTAATTACAACGCTGATCAACACAAGAGACTAATAAGATCAATTAAAAACATCATGTTGTTCAAATCTCATGGCTCTGTTTTAATAGTTCTGGTTACTTTTACACTACAGATGGAAATTCTTAATCAGAAATCTTTTATGGGCGTTTTACGTCTAATTACAAAATAAAAAATTCTGAACTTTTTTATACATTTTTAGAAAAAATAAATAATTAGAACAAAAACGTCTTGTGGCTCACCTGCAGTAAGTACCCTTACAGTCGACACTTTGGGAAACACTGGGCTACACAATTAAATGCTTATTAATGGAGATTACTGTGGATTCAATTAGACATCTTTGGAAATTATCAACTATACTTATTCAATTCTATGATATAGATTCTACATGTGCCATGCCATTTAAGACTCAGCACTACTTATAATCCTATAATTATATGTTGATCATCGGCTTTAGGACTTTATACATCATTGTTCCATCATTGGTCTCTGCAATAATGCACAACATATGTTGTTTCATTCCTAATCGAATACTTTACATGTCCCAAGGAGCGTGAGGGTGAATATTTCTAATAAATAACTATAAATATCACTATTATTATTTTAGCTAGTAATGTGCAACCCTAGGCCACCCATTACGTTTTCACTCTTCACGTAACTATGTTACAGGTTGCATCATGGAACCAACATTTTAAGATTATGTCAAAAATACAACCTGCCTCTTCCGGCAAATCTCTGGCACGGTATGAGGACACTAGAGACTGTTCTAAATATACACGGCTACTCAATTTGAGTCTAGAGTTTCATTCAGTCTAGCTGCTTACATGAACACAATCGCGTGTGCTGAGTCATAGTGAGTGATTAGTACAGCAAAGGCATGTTTGTTAGGCCATTGTGTGACCTTGCATGTGTGTGCGTGTGTATATGTTGTACATGTGGTGGGGGTGTAACTCACCAACTCCCAGAAGGATGTACCAGACATGGCTAAGGTGGACGTGGGTGACGAGGTAAAGGAGATTAAAGGCCATGAGCGTGAAACAGAGAATAACACTGATCCATTCCTGACACCTTTTACCTAATTAGTGAAAGAGAGAGAGAGAGAGAGAGAGAGAGACATGGTGACTCACACAAAAACTAGCTCAAATGTCCACCCTCTCTTTGTGTCAGCAGGTTTCTCTAACATAGTTACACAGAAACACCCTGCATTTCTATAACAAGCTGTATACGAGTGTGTGAGCATGCATGCGAGCTCCCGATGCCTCTCAGTTCACCTTTCCTGCTCAGTGGATTATCTCACTACAATCACTATATAAAGAGCCATTTATATCTATAAAGGGAAAGCACTGTGCATCTCCCAGTGGTGCACTTTATATCTCACAACAACAACAAAAAAAAAGTGACAGAAGGAATCAAAAGCCCGGTGTTTTCCCTTTTTTCCTCATTTTCAGGGTGCACTGCTCCTCGCTCCTTACGGGCATATACTCCTGCATGAAACCCAACTCTTCTGCAGTAGGAAACCTGGCAACCTGCTGCACAACAACAAATCATTTAAAAAGATTCCACAAATTAGCTTAGATCATCGAGCCCCTTCACAGCTGCTCAACATGTCCACAAGACAATTATCAGGTGTGGTGCAGCTCTGCTACACTAATGACACATTATCCTATATGAGACCTACATGGGCTTAAGCAAGATTTAGTTGAGATTATTGATTTGTTCAATCGCAACAGTCTCAGGATTTTGCTAGCAAGAGTTTGTCTTCTTCCAACACAGAAATCAGCAGTAGTGGCATTTAAGGGCAATATCAATGGCAATTAAATAGCAATGTAATGTTTCAAATGATTATTATCATTCATTCATTCATTTTCTATACCGCTTTATCCTGTATTAGGGTCGCGGGGACCTGGAGCCTATCCCAGGAGACT